>JARQOD010003937.1:37792-59650 GCA_033576555.1 Oophaga sylvatica | reverse complement strand
CGTATCATAGAACTCATCCTGACCGACCTGGTTGCTCAAGTGAGGGTTCGGTGACCCCTCCTCAAGGGAGGGGTACTGTTGTGAATGGACTTGAGATGAGTTCTGAGCAGAGGCTCCCTCTGGTGGTTACAAGCGGTACTGGACTGTCCAGTGAAGATTGTGAGGATTGGGAATCAGGTGTTACTGACTGGTCTTATATAAGGGAGTCACCTTCCCATCAGGGTTGCCGGTGATCAATTGTTCTGGTCTCAATCCTTGATTCCTGTTTCCTTTGTAGCCTGCTGTGTCGTTTCTGCATCTCCTGCTAACAGATAAGACATTTTCTTCTTTTTGCTTTTGTGCTTGATTTTTGCATTTTGTCCTGCACTTCTGTGGGGGCCTTCAGGGTCCCCTTGGGGGGCTTTTGCCCTCTCAGTTTTGTTCAGCCACTGATGTTTGTACATTTGCTTTTTCCAGTTTTTTCAGTGGCTGCTGTTTTGATTTTGTTACACCAGAGAACTAATTTAGGTGGTAGAGGTCGTGTGATCTCAGGTGTTTTTGAAATTAGTAAAGTTGGTGCTTTTCAGGGTTTTTGGGGATTGCAGTAAGTGCCCTTCCTATCCTTTTCTATTTAGATAGTTTGGGCCCCAACGTTTGCTCATACTATTTTCTGTCTGTGTCAGTATTTCTTCTTGTCTAACCGCCATTACATTTGGGGGCTTTCTATGTTCTTTGGGGATCTGCTCCGGGGCAGATAGCTTTCATCTTTCTATCTTTAGGTATAGTTAGTTTCTCAGGCTGTGACGAGGCGTCTAGGACCAACGTAGGAACACTCCACGGCTGCCTCTAGTTGTGGTGGTTAGTCAGGGTACTGCAATCTCATAGATTCCAACTGCTCTGGTGTATTGCCTTTTTTCACCTGCACTCCTCAGCTACCAAATCATAACACGCCCCTGGAGCTCGGAGCTGCGGCAGCGGAGGCACGGGGAGAGGTAAGTATTGCGCCGGCTGCTGCCAGGGCCCTGAGCAAGCGGGGCGAAGCCCAGTGGCGGCGCTGACACCGCTAACGGGCGCCGGGGTGCCCGACAGCGAGTTGGCCCCCCCGCCTGCTCAGGGCCCCGGCACTTGCCCGGGTGTGCCGGGTGCTGACGCGGCCCTGGCGTGCGCTATGGGGGCAGTGGCGGAGATCCTGGATAGGCTCAGGGCAGCGGCGGAGTCGCATCCACCCGGCTGGTTGGAGCAGCAGGTGGCGGGAATTCTGGGCGGCGGAAGCGGGGCGAGGCCTGTAGTTTCTCCCTAGGAGTGCGCCCTTGGCGGGTTAGGCCCCCAGAACGTTTGTCCCCTGATGTGGCTCCTTGGACCCAGCGCCGGCGTATGAGCCCCTCCGAGGACCCTCCAGACCGGGCGCTGGGCCGCAAACGTTTCAGCAGGCCCCGGTCAGGGAGGAATCCAAGAGCCGGGCTGGGTCCTGCGGCGGTAGGTGGACTTTACCCTCAGTCTGTGAGGGACGTGGAGCCTGCATGCGCCGGGACTTCAGCTTCCGGTGACCTCACGGCTGGTCGCTTCGTGCTGCCTGCTCCTTCTACTACTGACGGCTTGGGGATGATCCAGGGGTCGACAGCGTCGGCCGAGTTTGCTGGCCCAAGCATGGACTGCACAATTTGCATGGGATCGCAGGAGAGACATCATCTTCTGATCCCAGGAGGTAGTGCGGGCTGCGGGCTCATCCATTGGATGTCACACTCTCTGGCGGTCAGCTGGATGCGGGATCAGCGGCTGGAGGGATCACAGCTTCCTCGCAGCCCGGTGAGAATGATTCTGTGTATTGTCTGTTTCCCGCACTAGCCAGGTCCCCAATAGTTGTAGGTAGTCAAGGGGTTCAGTCGGTGGCGTCGGGTCAAGGGAAGGGGGCTCAGGCATTTTCGGGGGTTGAGGGGCTTGGCGAGGTTCTCAGTAATGTGCGGGATTTACTGTCACGTCTAGAAGGGGGAAGATCGACCCTGGCACAATTAGCAGCGTGGGTAGGACCGCAGTATCTGGGTCATAGTTTATCGGGTGTGGATTCGGGAGCCCCCAGTAGAATTGCAGATCCGGTGTCAGTGTCTGTGCAGACTGAAAAGGAGAAGGAATGTCGGATACATTTAGACGACAGGGCTCATGGGGAGGTTTATGTTTGTTTTGAGGGCCCACTGGGGGCTCATCTTAAGAAGGAGATCCGTGAAAAAATCTGGAAAGATGAATTAGTCGAGATTTTTTCATTGTTCCCTTTGGAAAAGTTTAATTTGGACAAGGGAAAAAAGGATGATGGTAAGAAGGAGAAAGAGGAAAAGCGTAGGTGTCGCCTGATCTCTCAAACATTTGTCAATTGGCTTCAGGCGTTCGCTATTTTGGCAAGTGTGATTGGTGAGACGGCACCAGAAAATTGCTCTCCTGTGCTCTGTTACATTGATTCTATTGGAGAGGCCCTTAGGGTCTATGGGGGTCAAGCTTGGCTCCGTTACGACGAAGAGTTTCGGCAGAGGAAAGCAATTTGTCCGACCATACGGTGGGATCAGAAGGACATTGGCTTATGGTTGAGGGTTATGGCACCGGCTAAGTTCAGCCATTCCTTTCCAGGGGGAGCTGGCGGGCCCGGCCAGTCTTCCTCTCAAGGAAACACGCAAGGAGCAGGGGGACAGTCGGGGCAGTCTGGGAGTCAGAAGTCCCGATTATGCTGGCAATTTAATGACAGTCAGTGCAGGTTTGGGACTAGCTGCAAGTTCAAGTGTGTAGCCCAGCTGCGCTTGGTGCCACATGTACCCTGGAGGATGCACGGAAAGGTAAATCCATGATAATCTATAAGCACACAACACTTCACATTTTCCCTGGTGCCACCAGAGGGAGCCCTTGAGACAGTAGTGAGATGAAGGCAGTCTAGCTGCGAGTTAGCTAGTCGTTGGTGTTACCTCAGAGCAGCAGAACACCTCAGAACGGGAGTTACCTCAGAGAGCTGTGAGGGAGAGATAAGATCTCCTCAGAACACCGGAGAGAGACTCCTGTCAGATTAGCCTGAGGGCTGAGGAAGTCTGAGCGAGAAGCTGACATCTACTGCTGTCTGTGCTTATGTTAAATGTGTGAGTAGGACGACAGGCAAGTGGAAAAGGGAAAAGAGAGAGTGACAGAGGTCAACCAGCATTGATAGCTTACCTCCACATTGCACCACCGGACACCGGGTCCGAGCTTGCTAGTACCTTCACGGCTAGTGGGAAAAACCGGAGACCCTGGACTTCAAGTCGCAGGGGCCCAGCAGTGCTGATACGTAACTGAGGTTAGGAAGACGGGGGTCTGGCAGGTACCGCCACAGAGACACTGTTCTGTCCACAAGAAGACCTCACCACAAGATCAGCCGGGCGTAGCAAAGAGAACGGAGTTAAACTTTGTTTCATGCAAGTTAGAAACTCACACACATAAAGACGTAAGGAGGCTTACACCTACTCAGTGGATTGCTGGACGTGCATCCTCCACCCTGACGGCCTCCCGGGACGTGCCTGCAACTTCATCACCAGAAAAGGTACAGAAAGAGACTGTCTTGTGTGTGTCTGCATTATTGCTCCTTCACCCCTACACCACCATATACCTCGAGGGATCAGTCTTACCTGTGGAAGACTTAACACCTTGCTGCCCAGTAACAACCCCTCAGAGGATTCACCCTGCAGCGCTGGTCACCCTGACCAAGAACCACAGGTGGCGTCACGAACATTTCTACAATCCCCTGTAAATACCCCCTTTTTAGTGAGCGCCCAGGGCAACGGACCGAGCTGCGCTACCCGTGACATCCCCAGTGAAGTGAACGGGCTCGGTGCCGAGTACCCCATAGCCCTGTTACGTGCGACTCACAAGCACTTTTGCTCTCACTGCAGTGGTTCCTCAAATGGCGCTGCCAAGTGTTTTAGGAAGAACAAGTCAAGGGCAGAGAGTAGTAATTCAAAAGGGGGAGACACCAGTGAGGCTAGCCGCGATTGTCCCTTATCTGAATAGATATCCGGATGGTGTTAGTTGTTGTTAGTGGGTTTTAGGGATGGTTTTAAAATCCCTGCTCCTCCTTTTGAGATTCCCGTGTACTTAAGAATCTTAGGTCGGCTGAACAATATCCTGAGGTAGTTACAGAGAAATTGTACAAAGAAATGGTGTTAGGTCGTATGGCTGGGCCATTCAAGGTTCCTCCATTTGAGGATTTGGTTGTTTCCCCGCTGAGAGTCGTTCCCAAGAAAGAGCCGAATAAGTTCAGGTTTATCCATCATTTGTCTTTACCTCGGGGGAAGTCGGTGAATGATGGTATTGACCCGGAGCTTTGCTCTGTGGTATATACGTCTTTTGATGAGGCAGCGCGTTGGGTTCGGAGTTGTGGGCAGGGGGCGTTGTTGGCAAAAAGTGATACTGAATCAGCTTTTAGGTTGTTGACGGTTCATCCTGAGAGCGTTAAATTGTTGGGCTGTTGGTAGGGTGGGGAGTTTTTTGTTGACAGGTGTTTGCCGATGGGTTGTTCGCTGTCTTGTGCGTTTTTTGAGGCCTTTAGCTAATTTCTTGAATGGGTTGTCTGTGAGGTGTCAGGTTATGATTCCCTGATACATTATTTGGATGATTTTTTGTGTACTGGTCCCGGGCATTCCAGGTGTTGTGAGAGGATTTTGAGGACAGTTGAATTTGTAGCGGAGCGTTTTGGTGTACAGCTTGCCCGGGAAAAACGGAAGGGCTTTGCACATGTCTGTCTTTTTTGGGAATTGTAATTGACTCGGTCAATTGGGAGTTTAGGTTGCAGGAGGACAAGGTAGTAGTTTTGCGAGAAGAGGTGGCTCGGGCCAGGTGTCGGGGGAAGCTGTCTTTGCGGGAGGTCCAGTCGCTACTCGGGAAGCTGAATTTCGCTTGTCGCATTATCCCAATGGGACGGGTTTTTTACGGCGCCTGGCCAGTGCCACTTCCGGAGAAAGGGCTCCACATCATTTTGTACGGCTATCAAGTGAACACAAGGCGGATGTCACGATTAGCTGCAGCTGCCGAGAAGCGGCTCAGCCCATCATCGCCTCCATGCTGACCGACCACCACGGCGTGGGGCGACATCAGGAAACTGGACATCAGGAACACAGACTAGATCTCAGGAACATGGACCGGACATCAGGAACACGGAATCAGGAACATGGACAGGACATCAGGAACACGGACTGGATCTCAGGACATGAACCGGACATCAGGAAACTGGACATCAGGAACACAGACTGGATCTCAGGAACATGGACTGGAAATCAGGAACACCGACTCAGGAACATGGAATCAGGAACACGGACTCAGGAACTTGGAATCAGGAACACGGACCGGACATCAGGAACACGGAATCAGGACAGGTACAGGATCAAGGATTCAAGCCTGGAATTACCGCCTCCAGGATAGGCGAGCCTGAAATTACCGCCTCCAGGACAGGCGCAGGGACGGGTACAGGATCAGGGATTCAAGCCTAGAATTACCGCCTCCAGGATACGCGAGCCTCGAATTACCGCCTCCAGGATAGGTGCAAGGTAGGGTACAGGATCAGGGGTTCAAGCCTAGAATTACCGCCTCCAGGATAGGCGCAGGGACAAGTACAAGAACACACAACACACATGGCAAGATTCAGAAGTTATGTGAGTAGCTAAGGCCCCCACAGGGCAGGGAGCCTTTATATAGGAGCTGCCCCTCAGCAATTGGCTGGGGACAGCATTTCAAGTACACACATTAACCCTGATAAAAGCAGGGCAGGTGTGGCCTGCGCACCCTATGAGAGCCAGACACATATCAGCACAGCAAGGGCACCTGGAAATGGCTGCAGCCTAAACACACGTAGTAAGTCATGCACCACTGCAGAGGACCTTGCAACTTACGGGTAGCTTTCACAGCAGTAGCCAGGGACCACACATGCGGGTGGTCATGCAACGCAGCAGAAACACCCACGCATGTGCGGCTACGCAGCGGAGCTGGGAACTGAGCAGCATCCATACAGGTAATAGCCAACAGTATCCCAGCTCAATTAGGGGGAAAGGAGCAAAGGGTTACAGCACAGACATGCATTGTCACGCCGACAACCAAATACAGACAGAACAGCGTGATAGCGGATTTGGAAGTGTGGCATCGGTTTTTGGAGCAATTAACGGACGTTCTTTGCTCATGGAAGAATTGGTTGAGAGCCGTGAGTTGGATTTATTTACGAATGTGTCAGGTGGGGTTGGTTTTGGGGCTTATTTTGGTGGCCAGTGGTGTGCGGCTAGGTGGCCGGAGGAGTGGTTTCAGTCGCACCTGGTCAAGAACTTAACTTTGTTGGAAATTTTTCCCATCCTGGTGTCAGTGCATTTGTGGAGGAAGGAGTTTCAGGACAGGAGAGTATGGTTCAATTGTGTCAACATGGGGGTGGTGTGAGCCATTAACAATTTGACGGCATCTTCTCTTCCTGTGATTCGAGTGTTATGGCAGTTGGTATTAACGTGTTTGTCCTTGAACGTGCACGTGACGGCTTCTCATGTGCCGGGTGTCAGGAATTCCATTGCTGATTCTTTATCTCGTTTGCAGTGGGAATGCTTTCGGTCTCTTACCCCGGATGCGGAGAAGGAGGGTTTGGAGTGCCCGGCAGGGCTCTGGAAGGTGGTCTCCGAGCTGCAGGATGTTGGATTCAGGCATTGTTGGCTCCCAGCACATTGTCTGCGTATCATTCAGTGTGGTGTTCTTGGGAAAACTGGTTGGTGGCTTGCACGAGTGGGGGTTCGGTCACAGATCAAGTGGGAGCTTTACTGGGGTGGTTGGGCCAGGGGGCGGCTGAGGGTTGGACTTTTACAAAGGTTTCGCGGATCAGTGCGGCTTTGGCTTTCGGCTTTAAATTACGAGGCCAGGTGGATTTGACTAAATTGTTTTTGGTGAAAGAGGCGTTGAAGTGGTTCAAGCGATGAGGTAATCTGGGGGATTTGAGGCGTCCTGTGTCGTTCAGCATTTTGGAACAGGTAGGGGGGAATTTGGATAGGATTTGTGTCTCGGTTTTTGAGGCTAGTCTTTTTCGGTTGGCATTTTCCCTGACCTTTTTTGGGGCCTTGAGGGTAGGGGAAATCGTATCTCACAGTAGAATGAAAGGGGGAGGTCTATTGGCAAGGGATGTGGTGATCTCGAACAGTGGTGTGGAGTTTTGGATCAGGTGGTCGAAAACTGACCAGGAGGGGAGGGGTAAGAGAGTGGTTTTAGGTGCGGTACAGGGATCTTTCATGTGTCCGGTACGCTGTTTGCAGCATTATAATATTTTTCAGCCTAGTAGGGCGGGGCCTTTATTGTGTCATGCAGATGGTTCCATTTTATCAAGGTTTCAGTTTGTGTCAGTTTTTAGGAAGAGTTTGGCGGCGATGGGTTTGGATGCCTCCAGGTTTGCATTTCATTCTTTCAGGATTGGGGCAGCGACAGAAGCAACTGTTGGTGGTTTGGGCCCAGAGGTGGTGCAGCGGATTGGGAGATGGGACTCCAGGCGGTACAAGAGTTATGTTCGGATACAATGGGTTGATGAAGATTTACACGCTTGAGGGGTTGTTTTTGTTCTTTGTTTAAGTTGTTGGTGGTAAATTGTTGTGTTTCATTTCTAGGTTCCAATCCCTTGTTGATCTGGATCTTGGGCCATTCTTTCGTTTATTGGGGAGCCCGGCATGCGGATGTGACGTGCGAGGGGAGGCAGCTCGGCTTTTCCAGAAACGTGGCAGTGATCAGGCGGCTGATCTTTAGGGGTATGGGTTGGAGCAGGGTCCTTCAGGAGGTGCATAGCAGCGCTAGCCTCCATAGGCCACCGGACATTCTGGTACTACACGTTGGGGGAAATGATTTGGGGGTTCGCCTGTTCCGGGAGCTAGTAAAGGATATAAAACATGACTTGCTTAGACTATGGTTGTCCTTCAACGGGTTGTTCATGGTGTGGTCGGATATGGTTCCACGGAAACGCTGGTGTAAAAAAATTAACAAGGCCGGGGTAAAAGTTAATAGAGCGGTGTCCAACTTTGTGGTTAGGAACGGAGGTGTGTCGGTTTGTCATTTTGATTTGGAAAAAGGTAGTGACGAATTTTGGTTGGCTGATGGGGTACATTTCAATGCCGTGGGCATTGATTTGTGAGCGCTTGGTTTGCAAGATGGTATTGAGAGGGCCATAGCATTTCGGGGTAGGGGGGTCTCTGGCATTTCAGGTGGTCAAATGCCTTTGTTGTGGCATTTGAGGGGGGTCCTTGAATTTGGTGCTAAACTGGTCTTGGGGATCCGTGGGGATATGGATTCCTCAATTGTTATTGTACGGTGTTTTGGTCCGGTGATCTTTGGGGGATTTCGGGAGTGGTTTGTCGGATCCCAGGGTTTAAGTGGACAGTGGAACCCAAGAAGGGTATTGGTGCTCCCGAGCCAGTGGGGTAACTGCTGGGAGTATTTTAAGGTTTTGTTATTCGTCCACAATATTTGTTGGTATGGTTGATCACCGCATTTTGGGAGCTTCATGGACCCTCCCTAATGTTATTTATATTACTGTTAAATTTTTGTGTATGTTATTTAAATAAAGGCTGCTGTGGCCATTACTATCCATTTGTTGTCTTTGTCTTGATTTCAGGTGGGATGGAGGGGTTGAGTGTTATATAGTGGGGAACGTACCTTGAGGGGTAAACAGCCCACCGGAACATCGACAATGCCAATGTCATGTGTATGGGAAATGTACTGTGGGGGGCATGATACTGTGTGTGGAAAATGTACTGTGGGGCATCATACTGTGTGTATAGGGAGCTGCAGAGGCACCATAATGTGTGGGGAGGCCATGGTGACATCATATTGTTTGTGGAGGAATGTATTGTGGGAGAATCATACTGTATGGGGTTGTGGGGGCATCTTACTGAGTATGGGGAAATATACTGTGGGGACATCATGCAGTGTGTGTGGGGAATATATTTTGAGGGCATCATACTGTGTGTGGGGAATGTACTGTGATGCATCATAATTTGTGTGGAGGAATACACTGTGGGGCATCAAAATGTGTGTAGGGGCTGTTAAGACATCATACCATGTGGGGAGTTATGGTGGCATTGTCTCGACCACGCACCACAATTGTGGGTTACCAGGGCAATGGGGTACTCAGAGCCGAGCCCGTAGAAGTCTATGGGGTTGTCACAGGTAGCGGTGGCTCGGTCTGTGGCCCTGGCGGTCAGGCGTATGTTGGGGGGTATATTTACAGGGGATAGATTTATATACAGTTCGTGACGCCACCTGTAGTTCTCTGATCACTAAGACCAGCGCTGCTGTAGATCTCTGAGGGGATGGTGAGGCAGCTAGATGTCGGGTCCCCTACAGGTGGGACTCTTCCCTCAGGTCGATAGTTATGGTGGGGTTGTGCAGGGATGTAATTGAATAACACAGTCTCACACATCAGCGTCTTTCCATACCTTTTACTTCAAGTTGTTCAGGCAGGTCCCAGGGAGGCTGATGGGGTTGATGGAGGATGAGTTTTGAGGCAACGGCTGAGCAAGTTAGGGGCCTCCTTAACTTTCCAATGATGATGAGTCCAACCAGCATAAAGCGTAGTTCACTCCTGAAACTCCAGCTATTTCAAAGCTGTACTGCCCGGTCAGTTTTGTGGTCGGAGCCTTCCTCTGAGAGAGCTGAGTTCCTAATGTTGTCATGCACTGACTCAAGGTTCCCACTCTCCCTGACCCCAGTTACGTACCGACTCTTCTAGGGCTGCTTTCTGTTACCTAAGGTCCAGTAAGCCTCTGGTTCTTTTATCACTATGCCTGGAGCTATAGTGACACTTCGGTCTCCAGTGACCGGTGACAATGTGCAGGACTTCTCCAATCCTAAAGCACTTCTGAATTCCTTCCACTGTGCCCTTCGACTTGCTCACACTCTCAATCTCAGCACTGACTAGGCTAGGATATCATCCGGTTATCCATACTAGCCTCCACTACTGTACTGTCTCTCTGAATCGACAGGAATCTTGGTTCTCCAGACAGGCACTCGTTCTCACTCCCTCCACCTCAGGAGACGCTTCCAGACTCTCTTGTGCTAAAAACCACACCCCTCTACACCCCTGCTGGGTGTGTCCGAAGTGTATGGATTGTCATGTAGAGCCCTTAACCGTTACCTCTCCACTCATCCTCCTGGTATTGTGTACCTTAAATACCAGGGCTACACATTCCCCCATGGTAAAAGACAGCACTCCCGGGCTGTGAAATACAAAAAGACATTTTGTTTATGCATTAACAATAAACATTAACTCGTCCATCGGGAGGTAAGGATTTCTTGAACGTTGCAATCAAAACATTAAATATAGAAAAATACAAAATATTAAATAGACATTTTCATATACATAGATGACAATATTCTTGTGAAGGACCCGCACCAAACCTTCAACGTGGGTCCTGGGTGGGCTGCAGGACATATGAATGCAGACCTCACTCCACCACACGGGTTTTGTATTCAGAGGTAGTTGGGGTGGTTTCATGTAAAACCAAGATGATGCACAAAGTGCAACTATATACAAGATCAGTTCTTGGGCTGGCTCAGTCCTCAGCCTCTGAGTCCATTATAAGACACAATAAGGAAAAGACACATATATATATACTTTTCACAATATTCACATTAGTTTGTTATAATTACTGCTGGTATCGAATGGGTATCTTCCCTTTTGTGGTTCGCTCTGATCTACGTGGAGTAGCTTCAGGTATATTAAGTTGTGATCTGTCTGCACTGCGTAACGGCAAACTATAGAACTGCCTCAATCTTTCCATGGATCTGGCAAGCGTACTGATGGCTGGGCGGTGTGAGTCAGCTTCACCAGGGGATCCCATAGCATGGGGCGCTGCTTCTGATGATCCTTCTTGAGATTCCGTAGGTTGAGGTGTTGCTGGAATGGGTAACTCCTGAACTGGCTCAACTGGCACCACGGGCATAACTGGAGGTAGAACTTCCTCTTGTGGCTGATAAAACTGCAACACCGGAATTATTACAGCATCTCCCAGTCTGGGCCAATCCGCAGGGAAATCTCCCAGATCCGTGTGTATGACCTCTTCTTTTCTTTCTTCTTGATTGATGACAGGGTTCTTTTCACAAAGCTTTAAGGGTTCTGGACACAATTTCAAATGGTCTCTGGACACAGTGGTTATTGTTCTTCCTCCGTCCTTACTGATGATACAAACTTTTCTGTTGTCATATTTGGAATCTTGTACGACGTAGGGTTCTTGCTCCCACTGGTTATCCAATTTGTGCATCTTCCTTTTCCTTTTCAATACCACTTCTCCAGGCATCAAAGGCTTGGCAGGAGCATTCCTGTTGTAAATATCTTCCTGTTTTCCCCGTGCCTTGTTGAGACTTTCTTCTACGCAGACTTGCACTCTTCTGTATTGCTCTTGCCGATTGATGTCCCAGTTTTCAACGGCGTCGTCTGCCTCCGGTTCTACCACTCCAAGTTCTAGATCCATTGGTAGTCTTCCGGGCCTTGCTCTCATAAGATAGGCTGGAGTGCAGTTAGTGGAACTTACAGGTATATGGTTATACAAATCAACCAAATCAGGTAGTAAATCCGGCCATCGATTCCTGTCTTCCAACGGTATGGATCTCAACAAATCAAGGACAATATGGTTCATTTTTTCGCAAAGACCGTTGGTTTGAGGATGGTATGGTGTTGTTCTAATTTTCTTACACCCATACATGTGACAGAACTCCTTGAATAGATCGGCTTCAAAAGCAGGTCCTTGATCGGTTAATACTTGCTCCGGATACCCATGCGGTCTGCAGAAGCTTGCTTGAAAGGTTTTCGCTGCCGTCACTGCGGTCTGGTCCTTAACTGGAACAACCACCAGAAATCTGGAGTAATGGTCCACCATGGTCAGGGCGTATGAGTATCCAGATCTACTTGGCGACAATTTGACGTGGTCCAGGGCCACAATCTCCAGGGGACGAGTCGTCCGGATAGGTTGCAGGGGTGCCTTCTGACTACCGTAGTCCTTTCTTCTGAGACCACAGGGTCCACAGTTCCGACACCACCTCTCGATGGAGCTGCGCATCCCTACCCAGTAGAACCGGCACCTCAACAGGGTCTCCAGCTTTCTCCAGCCAAAGTGTCCTGCTTGATCGTGGTATGCTTCCAACACCATTGGGACGTCTGCCTTGGGGACCACTATCTGCCAGACCATCTCGTGGGTCCTGGGGTTGACGTATCTCCTGCACAACTTCTCACGGTATAGGAACAACCTGCTTCTCTCGTTCCACAGGAGCTTTGCTGACATAGGTGCATCTTTTTCCAAGGAGGAACCTTCCTGTCTTAACAACTCCTTGATGCAGCTGACCACTGGGTCACTGTCCTGAGTCTCTTTCCAGCTGTGATGGGGTAAAGGATTTAATGTTGCACCATACTGCTTTCTGTTGACTCGATGCTCGTGGACTACCCCATTTCGATGGAACGCGGGTAGCTCAATTTCTTCCAGGTCGTCCGATTCTTCTTCCGTGTCAGAGTCATGCGGCCTTCGGGACAATGCGTCGGCATTAGCATTCTTTCGACCTGCCCGGTACTTGATAGTAAACTGGTAATTGGACAACCGAGCCATCCATCGCTGCTCCATGGCACCCAGCTTGGCGGTTTCCAGGTGCGTTAATGGGTTGTTATCTGTAAACGCAGTGAACTGATTGGAGGCCAGATAGTGCTTAAATCTTTCAGTAATGGCCCAGACCAACGCCAGAAACTCCAGCTTGAAGCTGCTATAATTTTCCGGATTTCTCTCAGTTGGCCTGAGTTTTCTGCTGGCATATGCGATGACTTTTTCTTGGCCATTCTGCTTCTGACTGAGAACTGCTCCCAAACCTTCATTACTGGCGTCGGTGTACAACAGGAACGGTTGGCTGTAATCAGGATAGGTTAAGATCTCATCACCTGTAAGGATCTCTTTCATCTTTTGGAATGCTTCAGCCTGTTCTTTACCCCAGTTAAAGGAGGGTTTCTGCTCTTTAGGGATTGTCCTACTAGGAGGTCCTGTAAAGGGGCTGCCTTCTTCGTGTAATCTTTCACGAACCTTCTGTAGTAACCCGTTAGTCCCAGGAACTGTCGCACTTCCTTAAGGTTCTTCGGCTCCGGCCACTTCTGGATGGCAGTGACTTTCTCTGGGTCCGGCGCTACTCCTTCCGAACTGACGATGTGCCCCAAGTATTGTACCTTCTGTTTGAGTAGATGGCATTTTGAGGGTTTCAACTTCATCCCGTACCTGGACAGAGACTCAAATACTTCTGCCAGGTGCTTCAGATGGTCCTCATATGTCTTGGAATACACGATGACGTCGTCTAGGTATAGCAGCACGGTTTCAAAATTGAGATGTCCCAGGCAGTTCTCCATCACTCTCTGAAATGTTCCTGGGGCACTGCTGAGCCCAAACGGCATTCTGTCGAACTCACAGAGCCCCATTGGGGTGGTGAAAGCCGTTTTCTCACGATCCTCCTCAGCCACAGCCACTTGCCAGTAACCACTAGTCAGATCGAGGGTAGAAAAGTAGTTAGCCGTTTTCAGAGCAGCTAATGATTCCTCTATACGTGGTAACGGGTATGCATCCTTGTGTGTTATGCGGTTCACCTGCCTGTAATCCACACACATTCTCATACTACCATCTTTCTTTTTAACCAGAACTAGAGGGGCTGCCCAGGGGCTACAACTATCCCTTATCATCCCGGCTTTCTTCATATCATGCAACATTTCTTTAGCCTTCTGATAATGAGCTGGAGGTATGGGCCTATACCGCTCTTTGATGGGAGGATGACTGCCTGTAGGGATATGATGTTGTACTCCCTTAATTATCCCAAAATCAAGTGGATTCTTGCTAAACACTTGGGCATACTCTTGCACCACCCGTAATACCCCTTGCTTCTGGTGAGCGGGAGTGGTGTCCATCCCAACATGGAGTTGTTGACACCATTCCGCCACCTGGGTTGCCGGGTCATTATCCTCCGCTATTAGGCGGGAGTCTAAGGACTCAGCCGGGAGAATAGAATTATTGTCAACAGCATGTAGTTTAGCAATGGTTGCATAACGGGGTAAGTTTACCTCATCATCTCCCCAATTGAGAAGCCGTACCGGTACTCTTCCATTCACCACTTCTACTACTCCCCTAGCAGTCATAAGTGTAGGTCTATGTTCTGAATGGTGGGGTTCTACTACAGCTTGGTAATTCTGTCCTCTCAGACCTATGGCTGCCCTGCACCAGATGATCATTTCACTCATTGGGGGTATCACAATAGGATCCGAGTCAGTGACCCGTACATTACCAATTTCGCCGTCTGTAAGCTTCGCTTGCTGCTGACACACCAGGGCCCGGATCTCTCTTTGGATTACTCCTTTCTGCCTTGGTCGGGCAATCTCAGCGAGCTGTTGGAGCAAGAACACAACTTCTCCCAAACAATTACCGATAATGTTAGTGCCCAAAATTATATTTAAACCGTTCTCCTCATTTACAGTCTTTACTACCAGAAGCCCCTGGTCTTTCAACTCCTCTCTGCCCACCTTCACATCTACACATTTTGTCCCGAGTACTTCTACAGGAAGACCATTAGAAGCATACACGGTAAAGTCAGGGCTCGGGGGTTTAAGACTGTCCATTGACCAGTACTTAGTATATAGGGCATCAGGTATTAGGGTCACCTGGGACCCAGTGTCTAACAATGCCGGAACTGCAATACCATCTAGGATGATAGACAGGTAGGGTCGCCCACCCACATACCTGCGGTTCCAGTCTAGGGGGCCTGACGGGTATTCTCCTGGGTGTTGGCCCTCGGACCCAGGTTCTGCCCGTTTAAAGGACACTGTGGAGACATATGACCTTTCCGGTTGCATCGGTAACAGATGATCTCTCGACGAGGAGGGTGTTGATCAGAGGTCGCTCCTGGGGGTGGCGTTGTCCTCCTCCGGGGGGCGACGTCTTCCTTCTTCTCCGGTGCATCCACGGGACGTCTTCTGGGCAGTCAGCTAACAAGATCTTCCCTTCCTCCTCTTTCCGCAGCTGCAGGGCACTCATCACAGCAGCCAGATTTTTAGTCAGCTGGCGCACCTCTGAGCGCAGACAATCCAATTCACTGGGAGGTGTCACCTGCGCTTTGGCTTCGGCCACTAACGGGGAACAGGGGGTTACTGCCGGTTCCAGAGTGACTTCAGCCTGATGATGTTGGGTTGCCACCTCAGGTTTGCCCAGGGGCCGCAGCCCTTTTATTGCCATGTCCTTTAGGGCATCAAAGGTAGCATCCGGATGGTCTAAGGACCACCAGTTTACAGTTCTGCGTTCCTCTTGGGATCTCAATCCCTGTATAAATTGCTCTTTCAGCATCTTATTCTCGTCGATAGCATTTAAATTATTAATCTGCTTAAGAGCTCTCAGGGCTCCTTGTAGTCGGCAAGCGTAGTCCCTGATGCTGTCACCTGGCTGTTGTGAACAGTGATAGAAGGCCATCCGGAGATCCGTTTCTGTGTGATCTTCAAATATGGCATGCAGCTTAAGGAAGATCGCTGGTACCGACTCCTGATCAACGGTATCCCAAGTCTCCACTTCCCTCTCAGCAGCGCCAGTTAGCTGCCCTATTAGCACAGCAGCATTTTGTCTCTCAGGCATGGAGTACATTTCTAGGATGCTGCATAACTTCCGCTTGAAGCCTGCTAATGTGCCTGGCTCACCGCTGTACTGGGGAAGCCATTTCGCCCCAGGCATATATGGGAGCGTTAGTGACATGATCGGGACTACCGGACTGGGTGCTGGGCCTGCGCCCCCATCTGGCGCTACAATACCAGGCGGTGCGGGATTGGGGCCTCCGGCTGGGGCCGCACTGTCGGCCGGTTGTTGTGACATCTAAGCGCCCCCTTGGTTAAACGGAGCCTACCGGTTTCAGACGCTGCTATTTCACAGGCACAGCAGTGGGAACAGGACCTTCGTCGCAGGCGCTCTGATGTCAGAGCGTTCACTTCCTGTTGCAGGACTTGCCGATGAGTCAGAGCCGGGGGCGTGTCCAAGACTCTGCGCGCTCTTTCAGGTACGCCCACCTTCTTCTCCAGCGCCTTAGGGCGCGAATCTGGCGGCAAATATGGCGGTATTTGGCGCCAAACAATAGCAACAGTCTTTTTCACCAAAACACTCCACAGGCACACAGGGCTCGCAATGCTGCAAGTTTCGTATCCTGTTCGTGACGCCAAAGTTTGTCTCGACCACGCACCACAATTGTGGGTTACCAGGGCAATGGGGTACTCAGAGCCGAGCCCGTAGAAGTCTATGGGGTTGTCACAGGTAGCGGTGGCTCGGTCTGTGGCCCTGGCGGTCAGGCGTATGTTGGGGGGTATATTTACAGGGGATAGATTTATATACAGTTCGTGACGCCACCTGTAGTTCTCTGATCACTAAGACCAGCGCTGCTGTAGATCTCTGAGGGGATGGTGAGGCAGCTAGATGTCGGGTCCCCTACAGGTGGGACTCTTCCCTCAGGTCGATAGTTATGGTGGGGTTGTGCAGGGATGTAATTGAATAACACAGTCTCACACATCAGCGTCTTTCCATACCTTTTACTTCAAGTTGTTCAGGCAGGTCCCAGGGAGGCTGATGGGGTTGATGGAGGATGAGTTTTGAGGCAACGGCTGAGCAAGTTAGGGGCCTCCTTAACTTTCCAATGATGATGAGTCCAACCAGCATAAAGCGTAGTTCACTCCTGAAACTCCAGCTATTTCAAAGCTGTACTGCCCGGTCAGTTTTGTGGTCAGAGCCTTCCTCTGAGAGAGCTGAGTTCCTAATGTTGTCATGCACTGACTCAAGGTTCCCACTCTCCCTGACCCCAGTTACGTACCGACTCTTCTGGGGCTGCTTTCTGTTACCTAAGGTCCAGTAAGCCTCTGGTTCTTTTATCACTATGCCTGGAGCTATAGTGACACTTCGGTCTCCAGTGACCGGTGACAATGTGCAGGACTTCTCCAATCCTAAAGCACTTCTGAATTCCTTCCACTGTGCCCTTCGACTTGCTCACACTCTCAATCTCAGCACTGACTAGGCTAGGATATCATCCGGTTATCCATACTAGCCTCCACTACTGTACTGTCTCTCTGAATCGACAGGAATCTTGGTTCTCCAGACAGGCACTCGTTCTCACTCCCTCCACCTCAGGAGACGCTTCCAGACTCTCTTGTGCTAAAAACCACACCCCTCTACACCCCTGCTGGGTGTGTCCGAAGTGTATGTGATGTCATGTAGAGCCCTTAACCGTTACCTCTCCACTCATCCTCCTGGTATTGTGTACCTTAAATACCAGGGCTACACAGCATCATACTGTGTGTGTAGGAATGTATTATGGTGGTCTTATTACTGTGGGTGGTGTCTGTTGGGACATCATACTGAGTATGGGGGAATGTATTTTGGCAGCATCATACTGTGTGTGGGGAATATACTCTGGGGTCATCATTCTATGTTGGGGGTTAAGGGGACATCATACTGTGTTTGGAGGAATGTACTGTGGAGGAGTCATACCGTGTGTGGGGGGGGGAATATACCATAGGGGCACCATATTGTGTATGTGGAATGTACTGTGGGCATCATACTGTGTGTGGGGAAATCTACTTTGGGGATCATACCAAGTGTTGGGCCTGTGGATGCATTATACTGTGTGGGAGTTTGAGGAAACATCATACAGCATGTGGGGAATGTACTGTGGATGCATCAGATTGTGTGTGGAGGTGTAAAATACTGTGTGTGGCAGCTGTGGGGACATCATACTGTGTGTGGAATAATGTACTGTAGGGAGTCGGGACATCATGCCGCAGGGGGCGCTAGGAGTGCATTATACTATGGGGGCTATGGGGACATCATACTTTGTATGGGGCAATGTTCTGTGGGAGCATGATACTGTCTGTAGGAGGAATGTACTCTGGGGGCATCAAACGGTGCGTGGAGCTGTGGGTGCATCATTTTGTGTGGGGGAATCATACTGAGTGTGGGGGAATGTACTGTGGGGGCTTCATACTCTGTGAGGGGGAATGTACTGTGGGGGTCATCATACTGTGTGTGGGTGGACGATGCCAACATCATATTACTGTGTTTATAAATCTTGGTATGCACACCACAGTATGTGTCCTTCCTTTCTGTCTTTTAAAGTTAAGCCTTTTATGATGCCCCCCACACATTATGATTGCCGCAAAGTCCCCCACACAGTATAATGCCCCCATACATACACAGTGTTATGCCCCCTTCCCACCCCCTCTCTTCAGGAATGTGCCCCTCTATCCGCTGGCAAATGAAAATATAATATACACCTTGCTATTTGCCATGATGAGAGGAGCAGGTCTCCTCTCTAAGCTGTGTGTGGTCTGAAGCAGCAGGCGCGATGTGGTGACGTCCTTGCGCCTCATGTGCCAAGTTTCAGATAACACAGGTGCATAGTGGAGCGTGGAGCTGACAGCTCCCTGCTCCACCATTGTATTCTACTTTATCTGTGTCCTTAATAAAGTGGGACATGCTGCAGACCTCGCGGGACAGCTCCAGGAGTCTGGGAGTGTCCAGATGGATCATGGACATCTGGAAGACATGGTGTTATGAGGTAACATTTATGTATTCCACTGTGAAAGACATTTTTGTAAAAGTGACAACAGGAACCATGACCACTCTGGAAACGGATGGCCGTCATTTTATTAACAGTGCATGCTGAGAAAGTGACATTTTTCTGTTGCTGCTGAGATCTAATTTAAAAATGACAACTAAAGCGGCAGTGTGTCCTTATTATATGACTCCATCTGTGCATGTAGTGTGTCTGTGCGCAACTCCTGAGGGTACAGCCCCCTAATGATATATTGTGGGGGCACAAGGGACTGATCCTGCAGTTCACACTCATGATAAACAGAGATATCCGTAAACCTGGCGATTTCGGAAATTCTACCGTCCGTGACAGAGGCGTAGCTAGGGTTTCAGCTCAGAGCGGTGGGCCCCCAACCAGGTAACCCTATTTACAATTACAGTGGTTCCCTAACAGTGGTTTCAGGGGAAGCTCAGAAGATGACGATTGTATTACTGAAAATAAATCTCTATACAAAGACCAACAGTGATATTACCGCCTAGAGGTGTACATGAAAATCATCGGGCCCCATAGGGAATTTCTATTCCCCCAAAAAAAAACCCTCATACTGAAGGTCCCTAAATTGACTTTTCATTGCCCCCATAAAGTATGATGCCAACTACAGTGTCCCCTGAAGCACAGGAAAATATATATCTTTGTACAGTGTTAGCCAGTAGATACAAATATTTCCTCTGCAACACAGTATGGTACCTCCACAGTGAATTATTCCACAGTACCCTCCACACAGTATGATGACTTACTGTATCCCCTCCCTATACCTACCCCCAGCAAAGTACAGTGACCCCAACACAGTATGATGCCAACTGTGATCGCCACACAGCCCTCCATACAGTATATGGGCCTCCATGCAGTAAAATGGCCCCACATCCCTTCACTCAGTATGATTGCGGCAATACAGGGTGGGCTATTTATATGGATACACATAAATA
Organism: Oophaga sylvatica; assembly: GCA_033576555.1. Classification (NCBI taxonomy): domain Eukaryota; kingdom Metazoa; phylum Chordata; class Amphibia; order Anura; family Dendrobatidae; genus Oophaga; species Oophaga sylvatica. Next base: position 40,115 of record JARQOD010003937.1, on the reverse strand, counting down.
AAATGGGAATGGTTGGTGATATCAACTTCCTGTTTGTGGCACATTAGTATATGGGACAGGACAAACTTTTCAAGATGGGTGGTGACCATGGTGGCCATTTTGAAGTCGGCCAATTTGGATCCAACTTTGTTTTTGTCAATGGGAAGAGGGTCATGTGACACATCATATTTATTGAGATTTTCACAAGAAAAACAATGGTATGCTTGGTTTTTAATGTAACTTTATTCTTTCATTAGTTATCTACAAGTTTATGACCTTATAAAATGTGTTCAAAGTGCTGCCATTTTGTTGGATTGTCAATGCAACCCTCTTCTCCCACTCTTGACACACTGATTAGCAACATCGCAGAAGAAATCCTAGCACAGGCTTCCAGTATCCGTTGTTTCAGATGCTGCACATCTTGATAGTCCTGCAAACAGTTTAATGGTCCTCCCATAGTCCTCCAGACAGTGTAATGACTCCCATAGCTCTCCAAATGTATAATGGCCGTACAGTCAACTGGCCACCACATAGCCCTCCTTACAGTATTATGGGGACCACATAGCCCTCCATACAGTATTATGGGCAACACATAACCCTCCACACAATATTTACTGGCCTCCCCTAGCACTCTGTCACAATACATTTTTGGATCTGTGGCAGATCTGGCTTTTTCATATTAAACTTTTTTTCTTTCAGGCCATCGGGGGTTAAATGGCTGTTTCCCCCCCCCCCCCCCGATGGCCTGCCGGTGTACTGCAGTGTTGCTGGGTCAGCTGATGTAAGGGGTGACCACTCCCACCATCCTTAATAAATTACCTGATGCATCAGCTGATGTTGGTTATAAGGTCCTTTTGGAGACCAAACCGAGCTGGGGTCAGGAGCTTTCTGGTGCAGTGGTGCTGTAGCTGAATACTGTTGATCTAGTGCCTTACTCTGCTGTGCGGTGCATTGCAGCAGAGAAAGTAAGTGTTATTTTTGTTCCACATTCCCTGTGGTGTCTGTCTCCCTTTCCTTTTGTTGAATGTGCAGTTTACTTTATTCCCTGTTCACCTCTGGGGTGGGGGGTTTGGGGTTTAGCTCAGGGCTAAACAGGAGATAGGGACAGGTCAGTGAAATGGGCCTCCCTACCTTGAAGGGTACCCCCAAGTTAAGGAAAGACAGGGCATCCCATTAGCCTTAGGGGCGGTTCAGGGGCCCAGATTCCTCTATCCTCTGTTTTCCAATTACTGCCCCTTGACATTATAACCCAACCGCATTTTTTTTTCCTTTGGTGAACCATGGCCAAATGCAGGCTTTTGCCCAACTGCTTCAGACCCTCACAGATGAGCTGCGTGGTGAGGTGGTGCAGCAGCTGCAGCAGTTGTTGGGGTGTGGGCCTTGGTTCAGGTGCAGGCTCAACCAGAACCCAAGATATTCTCCCTGACGGTTTTCTGGAGGGAGAGATAATTTTTTTTCAGGATGCCTGCAAGTTGTACTTCAGGCTCGCCCTCATTCATCAGGGAGTGTGGAACAATGGGTGGTAATCATCATATCCTTCGTTAAGGGTGATCCCCATCCTGGGCCTTCTCCTGCTGACGGTTCACCATCTCTCGGTCATGTGGACGAGTTTTTCGCGGCTCTGGGCGCTGGTGTATGGAGATCTGATGGCGTCTCCCTGGCGGAATCTGACTCCGTAAGATCAAGGGGGCGGCCGGTGAGGAGTACTGCTCAGAGTTCAGGAGGTGGGCCACTGACACACGGTGGATGACTTAGGAGTCATTTTATTCAGGGTCTGTCTCAAGGGTTGCAGGATACTCTGGTGCAGTACGCCGCCCCAGGTCATTGGAGGCCACCATGTCCTTGCATACAGGTGGATGGATTGCCTCAGGGAGAGGCATATGAGTCGCAAACATACAGTACCAGGGCTTATGGGGTACTGTCATGGGTGTATCGCACAGGATCGTCGCGATTCACACTCTGACTTCTCACAGCTGAGTTGCTGTTTACTTTGTGTTAGGTAATGAGAGAGTTAATTTTACCTAGCTCTTTGCTAAGACTAGGTGCAGCTCGCCGGCTGCTTTTGATTATGTTCTAATTAGTTTCCTTTATATTCCTGCCAGTCGGGTGTTAGACGCGGTGAAAGCATTCATGTAGTCTAGCAGATGGATCGGTTCTGAGAATATTTAAGCTAAGAGTCCTTAGTGTTTTTACTCTTATGCTTATAGTTTATCTCTGAGACTTAGGTGTTCCTTGTGTGTGAGTGTTGTATGTAAGACTTTATTTACTTTATTTTTGTCTTTCTTGTATGTCTTTCTGTTCATTAACGTTACTGTTCATTCTTGGTGGTATTCAGGGTCCTTTT
>JARQOD010003937.1:0-37692 GCA_033576555.1 Oophaga sylvatica | reverse complement strand
TTGATGGGTTTTTCCCCCCGGGCGGAACCTGACTCCAAAAGATAAAGAGGGGGCCGGCCGGCTGGGAGTATGCTCAGAGTTCAGGAGGTGGGCCATGCACAGGTGATGACTTGGGAGTCTTTTATTCAGGGTCGTTAAAGGGGTTGCGGGGATACTCTGGTGCAGAAACGCCCCCCCGGGTCTTTGGGAGGCCCCGTCCCTTGCCACCCAGGTGGATGGATGCTCGGGAGAGGCATAGGTCGACAACAACGGGACCAGGGCTTATGGGTATCCACCGGCCCATTGAAGTCTATGGGGAGTCACAAGCACACAGCTGGGCCCGTTGCCCTGGGCGCTCAACAAAGGGGAATATTACAGCGGTTTTGAATAGTTCGTGACGCCCCTGGGTTTTGATCAAGGTGACCCGCGCTCAGGGTAACCCCCTGAGGGTTGGGGCGCAAGGGGAGGTCTCCCACAGGTGAGACTAGTGGATCCCTCGGGTTAATGGCGGGCAGGGTGCAGGAATAAGGCAGTCCACACAAACTGGTTCCTTTTCCATACCTTTTTCTGATGAGGGGGCAGGGGAGTCCCCGGGGGAACTGCTCAGGGTGGGGTATGCACATCCAAATAATTGCCGAGTAGGTTTGGCCTCCTTTTCCTTTAAAATGTTGTGCCCAACTTCATGAAGTCGTTTAATTGAATAGCACCCTTCGCCCGGCCAACATTTTGGGGGAATGGGTCTGGGGGCGGGGAAACCCGAGCTTTTTAAAGGAGGCTTTCCTTGTAAAGGAGCGGGTGGCGCCCGGGGGGGACGGGCAGGAGGCACGGCAAGTGACCGGGGAGCTCTGGGTAGAAGGGGAGGGAAATCAGGGGAAATGCCGGGGGGGTCTTGGATAGACAGGCAGGTATGAGGCAAAGGGCCGGGGCAGCTCGGTAGACAGGGGGTGTCACGGGGAAATGACGGGGCAGTTCGGATAGACAGGGGAGGAACGGGCTTGATGGTTGAGCCTCCGGGGAGGGGAGAGGGGAGTGGGAGTGTGCTCTCGATTAAGGTGACTGGTCCCAACAGACTGACAGGGGGGTGGACGACTGTCGAACGTTGACGCCCCCAGGTGGCTAGCGACTGGAAACCCGGGGGGAAAAATCAGCAGTAAAGGGAGGCTGATCATAAACAGACTGGCAGGTGATGGCGGGCGACTGTCGGACGGTGGAGCCTCCAGGTAGGCTAGCGGACAGGTAGCAGACAGCAAACTGGCAGGAAACAGGCAGGTAACTGGTAACGGAACCTGAGGGCTGAAGCAGAGTAGTGAACAGTGCAACAACATTGCTCGGGCACCTCCATTAAGGAGGAGGTTCTTTATATAAGGTGGAATCCTCCGGCATTGGCCGGGGACCTTTTTTGAAAGATGCGCGCGGCCCCTTTAAGAGCGGGGGAGTGCACGCGCGCGCGCCCTAAGCCCAGTGGCAGGGAAGGAGCGCGCAGCCCCAGCAGGGCGGAAGGAGGACGCTGAGCGAGGGTAAGGGGAGCAACGTCCCTGCCTGGCAGAGGACGCTGGCGCAGGGGAACAGCGTCCCTGCCTGGCAGAGGACAGGGATGCTGGCGCCGGCGCTACAGTACCCCCCCTTTAGGCCCCCCTTTTTTAGGCCAGAAAGAAATTTAGCTAGGATGAGAGGGGCATGGATGTTCTCCCGAGGCTCCCACGTTCTCTCCTCAGGACCAAACCCCTTCCAATCCACCAGAAAATAGGTCTTTCTCCTTACCCTTTTGGTGGCCAGAATGTTCTCTACCTCAAATTCGTTTTCAGCAGACACTGGAGCAGGAAGCCTACCTGTAGGCTTGACAAAAGAGTTAAGAACCACCGGTTTGAGGAGAGATACATGGAAGGAGTTAGGAATCCGCAAATTGGCCGGGAGTCTCAATTTATAGGACACCGGGTTGATCTGACTGATGACCTCCAGAGGACCGATGAACCGAGGACCTAACTTGTAGGAAGGAATCTTGAGCCGGACATACTTGGACGAGAGCCAGACCTTATCCCCAGGACGGAATTGAGGGGGATCCAGACGTTTTTTGTCAGCATGTTTCTTCATGCGCTCGGATGATAGAATGAGTGCGGACCGGGTACTCTCCCATATGGAGGAAAATTCGTTAACAAGAGATTCCGCAGCTGGATTGTCCACAGTGGTGGAGACGGGAACAGGGATCCGAGGATGCTGACCGAAGACTACAAAAAACGGACATTTGGAGGAAGATTCGCTCTCGTGATTGTTGTAAGAAAATTCGGCCCATGGCAGGAGATCCACCCAATCAGAATGGTGGGCATTAACGAAGTGCCGGAGATAACTGGTCAGAATCTGATTGATCCGCTCCACTTGACCATTGGACTGTGGGTGGTAGGCGGAGGAGAAATCCAGGGAGACGTCTAGCAACTGACAAGTGGCTCTCCAGAAACGTGAGGTGAACTGTACCCCACGATCCGACACAATGTGACGAGGCAGACCATGAAGACGGAAGATGTGGCGGATAAAGTCTTTAGCCAACTCGGGTGCTGATGGAAGGCCTGGCAGGGGAATGAAGTGAGCCATCTTGGAAAATCGGTCTACGACCACCCAAATGACCGTACAACCAGCAGAGACGGGAAGATCAGTTATGAAGTCCATGGCTATATGCTGCCAGGGGCAGCGGTACAGGAAGCGGAAGAAGGCGGCCGGCAGGCAGGTGTCTCGGAACTTTGTTGCGGGCACAGGAGGCACAGGCAGAAACAAAGTCTATTACGTCCTTGTGCAGGGTAGGCCACCAGTAATGCCGGGTAATGAGCTGGAGGGTCTTTTTCTGACCAGCGTGGCCAGCTAGTTTAGACGAATGACCCCAGTGTAGGATCCTCTCCCGATCGGGTACCGATACGAACGTCTTACCAGGAGGGAGACGATTTAGACTCACGGGAGCCACCTGTTGTGAATGGGTTTGAGATGAGTTCTGAGCAGAGGCTCCCTCTGGTGGTTACAAGCGGTACTAGTGAGGATTGGGAATCAGGTGTTACTGATTGGTCTTATTTAAGGGAATCATTTTCCCATCAGGGTTGCCGGTGATCAATTGTTCTGGTCTGAATCCTTCTTTCCAGTTTCCCTTGTAGCCTGCTGTGTCGTGTCTGCATCTCCTGCTATCAGATAAGACAATTTCTTATTTTGTGTTTTTGCTATATTTTTGCATTTTGTCCTGCACTTCTGTGGGGGCCTTCTGGGTCCCCTCCGGGGGCTTTTGCCCTCTCAGTTTAGTCCAGCCACTGTGTTTTGTACTTTTGCTTTTTGCAGTTTTTTCAGTGGCTGCTGTTTTTGTTACACCAGAGAACTAATTTAGGTGGTAGAGGTCGTGTGATCTCAGGTGATTTTGAAATTAGTAGGGTTGGTGTTTTTCAGGGTTTTCTGGGATTGCAGTAAGTACCCTTCCTGTCCTTTTCTATTTAGATAGTTTGGGCCCCAGCGTTTGCTCATACTATTTTCTTTCTGTGTCAGTATTTCCTCTTGTCTAACCGCCATTACATGTTTGGGGGCTTTCTATTATCTTTGGGGTTCTGCTCCGGGGCAGATAGCTTTCCTATTTCTATCTTTAGGTGTAGTTAGTTTCTCAGGCTGTGACGAGGCGTCTAGGACCATCGTAGGAACGCTCCACGGCTGCCTCTAGTTGTGGTGGTTAGTCAGGGTACTGCAATCTCATAGATTCCAACTGCTCTGGTGTATTTCCTTTTTTACCTGCACTCCTCAGTTACCGTAACATAACAGTATCACCGGCCATAAAAATTGTATGGTACTCACAGAAGGGAAAAAATATTTTGAAGGAAGAAAAGTTGTCAAAGATATTTTTCTGTTTGTTGCATTTTTTTTTTTTTTTTTTTTTTCCCTCTGTATCTCTGGGTGCTGGGGAGGATCTTTTCTCCCAATGGAGTTTGCACAGTTGTCTGGCCGTGTGGATCAGCTTGCCACTGAGGTTCGGAGTATTGCTGCATATCTTGCTAGGTTGCCTGTTGTGGAACCTAGGATCCCCATGCCAGATTTGTTTTCAGGGGATCGAGCTAAGTTTCAGAATTTCAAAAATAATTGTAAATTGTTTCTTGCCTTAAAATCTAAGTCCTCAGGAAACGCAGCGCAGCAGGTTCAAATTATCATCTCTCTCCTGCGCGGCGATCCTCAGGATTGGGCTTTTTCCCTGATACCTGGGGATCCTGTTTTGAGTGATGTTGATGCATTTTTTCAGGCTTTGGGGTTATTGTACGATGAGCCTAATGTCACTGATCAAGCTGAAAAAGCCTTGTTGGCATTAAATCAGGGGCTTGATGACGCTGAGTTATACTGTCAGAGATTCCGTAGGTGGCAGTCCTGACCAAATGGAATGACGACGCTTTGGCGGCCCTTTTCCGGAAGGGTCTGTCGGATAATGTAAAGGATGTTATGGTGGGATTCCCTGTCCCCTCTGGTCTCAATGATTCTATGTCATTAGCGATTCAAATTGACAGACGTTTGCGTGAGCGGAGAAGTATGCGTGGAGTGGTGTTGCCTTGTGAGCCAGCTGCTGAGCCCATGCAGTGTGATGGAGTGGTGTCTGGGGCACAGCGTCATGAGTTTCGAAAGCGCAATGGGTTATGTTTCTACTGTGGTGATGCCTCTCATGCTATTTCAGTCTGCCCTAAGCGGGGAAGACGTTTTGCACGCTCAGTTGTCTTGGGTAGTGTTCAGACTAAGTTTTTATTAACTGTCACTCTGATATGCTCTCTGTCCTCATTTTCTGCTCAGGCTTTCGTTGATTCTGGAGCAGCTATTAACCTGATGGATTATGATTTTGCTAAACGTTGTGGATTTCCTTGATACCCCTACAGAAGTCTATTCCCCTACTGGGGATCGATTCTACCCCTTTGGCTGAGAATAAACCCCAGTTTTCTACTCAGGTGATAATGAGGGTTGAACCTGATCACCAGGAGTGCTGCAAATTTTTGGTTCTATATAATCTGCATGACATTATCGTGCTGGGTTTCCCTTGGTTACAGTCTCATAATCCTGTTTTGGATTGGAAATCTGTGTCTGTAACCAGTTGGGGCTGCCAATGTGTTAATACCAACACTCCTGTTTTTTCTGCCTCCCCCCAGGCTGAGGATGTTCCTGACTTTTTGTTTGATTTTTCTGATGTGTTTAGCGAAAGTAAATCTGCATCCTTACCTCCCCATAGGAGCTATGACTGCGCTATTGAATTAGTGCCAGGTAGTAAATTCCCTAAGGGTCGCCTTTTTAACTTGTCTGTACCTGAACATGACGCTATGCGGTCTTATATCAAGGAATCATTGGAGAAGGGTCATATCAGACCATCCTCTTCACCCTTAGGTGCCGGTTTTTTCTTTGTGGCCAAAAAAGATGGTTCATTAAGGCCGTGTATTGATTATCGTCTCTTGAACAATATTACTGTGAAATATCAATACCCGTTACCCTTGATTTCTGACCTGTTTTCCAGGGTGAAAAACGCTACTTGGTTTACCAAGCTTGACCTCAGGGGGGCGTATAACCTTATTCGCATTAAGCACGGGGATGAATGGAAGACGGCATTTAACACCCCTGAAGGGCATTTTGAGTACCTTGTGATGCCCTTTGGGCTCACTAATGCTCCTTCCGTCTTCCAGTCCTTCATGAATGACATTTTCAGGGATTTTGTGGACAAGTTTCTGATTGTTTATTTGGATGATATCTTGATTTTTTCTAATGACTGGGACTCTCATGTGAAACATGTTCGAACTGTATTCCAGATTTTGAGAGAGAATGCTCTGTATGTGAAGGGATCAAAGTGTCTTTTTGGCGTACAGAAGATCTCATTTCTGGGATTCATTTTGTCCCCATCTGTTATTGAAATGGACCCGGTCAAGGTTCAGGCCATCTGTGATTGGGTCCAACCTACTTCATTAAAGGCTCTTCAGAGATTTTTGGGTTTTGCCAATTTTTATCGTAAATTTATTGGTAATTTCTCTGTTATTGTTAAACCATTAACTGATTTGACCAGAAAGGGTTCTGATGTGGTGAATTGGCCTCCTGAGGCAGTCTCTGCGTTTCAGGAACTTAAGCAGAGATTCACTTCTGCTCCTGTTCTACGGCAGCCTGATGTTTCTCTGCCATTTCAGGTGGAGGTTGATGCCTCTGAAATTGGGGCAGGTGCCGTTTTGTCCCAAAAAGATCCAGAGACCTCTAAAAGTAACCCTTGTGCCTTTTTCTCTCGAAAATTTTCTCCTACTGAACGTAATTATGACGTGGGTAATCGGGAGTTATTGGCCATGAAGTGGGCTTTTGAAGAGTGGAGACATTGGCTGGAGGGAGCCAAACATCAGGTGGTGGTCCTTACGGACCATAAGAATCTGGTCTATCTGGAATCTGCCAAGCGACTCAATCCTAGACAGGCCAGGTGGGCCTTGTTTTTCACACGTTTTAATTTTGTGGTTTCCTTTCTTCCTGGCACTAAGAATGTTAAGGCGGATGCCCTCTCGAGGAGTTTCCTTGCGGACTCTCCTGAGCTATCTGATCCCTCTGTTATTTTGAAGGAGGGTGTAGTTCTTTCCGCCATCTCGCCTAATTTGAGACTTGCTCTGGAGGGGTGTCAGGAGGATAGGCCCGAGCGCTGCCCTGTTGGAAAATTGTTTGTCCCGGACCAATGGAAAAAGAGTGTGATGTCTGAGATTCATTGTTCCGCATTGGCTGGGCATCCCGGAATTTTTGGTACCAGAGACTTGGTTAGTCGGTCCTTTTGGTGGCCTACCTTGTCTCGCGATGTCAGGGAATTTGTGCAGTCCTGCGGGACTTGCTCTCGCTCCAAGCCTTGCTCTCGCTCTAGTGGTTTGTTGATGCCATTGCCTGTGCCCAAGAGACCATGGACCCATATCTCTATGGATTTCATTTCCGATCTTCCTGTTTCTCAGAGAATGACCACCATCTGGGTAATTTGTGATAGGTTTTCCAAAATGATACATCTTGTGCCATTACCTAAGTTGCCTTCCTCCTCTGAATTGGTGCCGTTGTTCCTTCAGCACGTGGTTCGTTTACACGGCATTCCTGAGAACATTGTGTCTGACAGAGGAGTCCAGTTTGTTTCCAGATTTTGGAGGACTTTTTGTTCTAAACTGGGTGTTCAATTGTCTTTCTCCTCGGCATTTCATCCTCAGACCAATGGTCAAACTGAGAGAACAAACCAGACATTGGAGACTTATCTAAGATGCTTTGTGTCTGCTGATCAGGATGACTGGGTCTCTTTTTTGCCTTTGGCTGAGTTTGCTCTTAATAATAGGGCTAGCTCTGCCACTTTGATGTCTCCGTTTTTCTGTAATTCTGGGTTTCACCCTCGATTTTCTTCAGGACAGACGGAGGCTTCTGTCTGTCCAGGTGTTGACTCTGTTGTTGAGCGTATGCAGCAGATTTGGGACCAGGTAGTGGAGAGGTTGTCCCTCTCTCAGGAGAAGGCCCAGCGGTTTGCTAACCGGCATAGGACTGATGGTCCTCGGTTTAAAGTGGGGGACTTGGTCTGGTTGTCCTCAAAGAATATTCCTATGAGAGTAGCATCTCCTAAATTTAAGCCTAGGTTCATTGGACCTTATAAGATCATGGAGATTATTAATCCTGTTTCTTTTCGTTTGCTTCTTCCAGGGACATTTAAGATCCATAACGTGTTCCACAAGTCCTTGTTGAAGAGGTTTGTTGAGCCAGTGGTTCCTGCTGCTGTGCCTCCTGACCCTGTTTTGGTTGAGGGCAATCTGGAGTATGTGGTTGAGAAAATATTGGATTCTCGTTTTTCTAGACGAAGACTCCAGTATTTGGTTAAATGGAGAGGTTATGGTCAGGAAGATAATTCTTGGGTGTTTGCTTCGGACATCCATGCTAGGAGACTTATCCGTGCGTATCATAGAACTCATCCTGACCGACCTGGTTGCTCAAATGAGGGTTCGGTGACCCCTCCTCAAGGGGGGGGTACTGTTGTGAATGGGTTTGAGATGAGTTCTGAGCAGAGGCTCCCTCTGGTGGTTACAAGCGGTACTAGTGAGGATTGGGAATCAGGTGTTACTGATTGGTCTTATTTAAGGGAATCATTTTCCCATCAGGGTTGCCGGTGATCAATTGTTCTGGTCTGAATCCTTCTTTCCAGTTTCCCTTGTAGCCTGCTGTGTCGTGTCTGCATCTCCTGCTATCAGATAAGACAATTTCTTATTTTGTGTTTTTGCTATATTTTTGCATTTTGTCCTGCACTTCTGTGGGGGCCTTCTGGGTCCCCTCCGGGGGCTTTTGCCCTCTCAGTTTAGTCCAGCCACTGTGTTTTGTACTTTTGCTTTTTGCAGTTTTTTCAGTGGCTGCTGTTTTTGTTACACCAGAGAACTAATTTAGGTGGTAGAGGTCGTGTGATCTCAGGTGATTTTGAAATTAGTAGAGTTGGTGTTTTTCAGGGTTTTCTGGGATTGCAGTAAGTACCCTTCCTGTCCTTTTCTATTTAGATAGTTTGGGCCCCAGCGTTTGCTCATACTATTTTCTTTCTGTGTCAGTATTTCCTCTTGTCTAACCGCCATTACATGTTTGGGGGCTTTCTATTATCTTTGGGGTTCTGCTCCGGGGCAGATAGCTTTCCTATTTCTATCTTTAGGTGTAGTTAGTTTCTCAGGCTGTGACGAGGCGTCTAGGACCATCGTAGGAACGCTCCACGGCTGCCTCTAGTTGCGGTGGTTAGTCAGGGTACTGCAATCTCATAGATTCCAACTGCTCTGGTGTATTTCCTTTTTTACCTGCACTCCTCAGCTACCGTAACATACCACAGCCCACCTGTGTTATGTTTCGGTAGCTGAGGAGTGCAGGTAAAAAAGGCAATACACCAGAGCAGTTGGAATCTATGAGATTGCAGTACCCTGACTAACCACCACAACTAGAGGCAGCCGTGGAGCGTTCCTACGTTGGTCCTAGACGCCTCGTCACAGCCTGAGAAACTAACTACACCTAAAGATAGAAATAGGAAAGCTATCTGCCCCGGAGCAGAACCCCAAAGATAATAGAAAGCCCCCAAACAAGTAATGGCGGTTAGACAAGAAGAAATACTGACACAGAAAGAAAATAGTATGAGCAAACGCTGGGGCCCAAACTAACTAAATAGAAAAGGATAGGAAGGGTACTTACTGCAATCCCAGAAAACCCTGAAAAGCACCAACTCTACTAATTTCAAAATCACCTGAGATCACACGACCTCTACCACCTAAATTAGTTCTCTGGTGTAACAAAATCAAAACAGCAGCCACTGAAAAAACTGGAAAAAGCAAAAGTACAAACATCAGTGGCTGAACTAAACTGAGAGGGCAAAAGCCCCCGAAGGGGACCCAGAAGGCCCCCAAAGAAGTGCAGGACAAAATGCAAAAATATAGTACAAAAACAAAAAGAAGAAAATGTCTTATCTGTTAGCAGGAGATGCAGACACGACACAGCAGGCTACAAGGGAAACAGGAATGAAGGATTCAGACCAGAACAATTGATCACGGCAACCCTGATGGGAAGGTGACTCCCTTATATAAGACCAGTCAGTAACACCTGATTCCCAGTCCTCACAATCTTCACTGAACAGACCAGTACCGCTTGTAACCACCAGAGGGAGTCTCTGCTCAGAACTCATCTCAAACCCATTCACAACAGTACCCCCCCCTTGAGGAGGGGTCACCGAACCCTCATTTGAGCAACCAGGTCGGTCAGGATGAGTTCTATGATACGCACGGATGAGTCTCCTAGCATGGATGTCCGAAGCAAACACCCAAGAATTGTCTTCCTGACCATAACCTCTCCACTTAACCAAATACTGGAGTTTCCGTCTAGAAAAACGAGAATCTAATATTTTCTCAACCACATACTCCAGATTGCCCTCAACCAAAACAGGGTCAGGAGGCACAGCAGCAGGAACCACTGGCTCAACAAACCTCTTCAACAAGGACTTGTGGAACACGTTATGGATCTTAAATGTCCCTGGAAGAAGCAAACGAAAAGAAACAGGATTAAGAATCTCAATGATCTTATAAGGTCCAATGAACCTAGGCTTAAATTTAGGAGATGCTACTCTCATAGGAATATTCTTTGAGGACAACCAGACCAAGTCCCCCACTTTAAACCGAGGACCATCAGTCCTATGCCGGTTAGCAAACCGCTGGGCCTTCTCCTGAGAGAGGGACAACCTCTCCACTACCTGGTCCCAAATCTGTTGCATACGCTCCACAACAGAGTCAACACCTGGACAGACAGAAGCCTCCGTCTGTCCTGAAGAAAATCGAGGGTGAAACCCAGAATTACAGAAAAACGGAGACATCAAAGTGGCAGAGCTAGCCCTATTATTAAGAGCAAACTCAGCCAAAGGTAAAAAAGAGACCCAGTCATCCTGATCAGCAGACACAAAGCATCTAAGATAAGTCTCCAATGTCTGGTTTGTTCTCTCAGTTTGACCATTGGTCTGAGGATGAAATGCCGAGGAGAAAGACAATTGAACACCCAGTTTAGAACAAAAAGTCCTCCAAAATCTGGAACAAACTGGACTCCTCTGTCAGACACAATGTTCTCAGGAATGCCGTGTAAACGAACCACGTGCTGAAGGAACAACGGCACCAATTCAGAGGAGGAAGGCAACTTAGGTAATGGCACAAGATGTATCATTTTGGAAAACCTATCACAAATTACCCAGATGGTGGTCATTCTCTGAGAAACAGGAAGGTCGGAAATGAAATCCATAGAGATATGGGTCCATGGTCTCTTGGGCACAGGCAATGGCATCAACAAACCACTAGAGCGAGAGCAAGGCTTGGAGCGAGAGCAAGTCCCGCAGGACTGCACAAATTCCCTGACATCACGAGACAAGGTAGGCCACCAAAAGGACCGACTAACCAAGTCTCTGGTACCAAAAATTCCGGGATGCCCAGCCAATGCGGAACAATGAATCTCAGACATCACACTCTTTTTCCACTGGTCCGGGACAAACAATTTTCCAACAGGGCAGCACTCGGGCCTATCCTCCTGACACCCCTCCAGAGCAAGTCTCAAATTGGGCGAGATGGCGGAAAGAACTACACCCTCTTTCAAAATAACAGAAGGATCAGATAACTCAGGAGAGTCCGCAAGGAAACTCCTCGAGAGGGCATCCGCCTTAACATTCTTAGTGCCAGGAAGAAAGGAAACCACAAAATTAAAACGTGTGAAAAACAAGGCCCACCTGGCCTGTCTAGGATTGAGTCGCTTGGCAGATTCCAGATAGACCAGATTCTTATGGTCCGTAAGGACCACCACCTGATGTTTGGCTCCCTCCAGCCAATGTCTCCACTCTTCAAAAGCCCACTTCATGGCCAATAACTCCCGATTACCCACGTCATAATTACGTTCAGTAGGAGAAAATTTTCGAGAGAAAAAGGCACAAGGGTTACTTTTAGAGGTCTCTGGATCTTTTTGGGACAAAACGGCACCTGCCCCAATTTCAGAGGCATCAACCTCCACCTGAAATGGCAGAGAAACATCAGGCTGCCGTAGAACAGGAGCAGAAGTGAATCTCTGCTTAAGTTCCTGAAACGCAGAGACTGCCTCAGGAGGCCAATTCACCACATCAGAACCCTTTCTGGTCAAATCAGTTAATGGTTTAACAATAACCGAGAAATTACCAATAAATTTACGATAAAAATTGGCAAAACCCAAAAATCTCTGAAGAGCCTTTAATGAAGTAGGTTGGACCCAATCACAGATGGCCTGAACCTTGACCGGGTCCATTTCAATAACAGATGGGGACAAAATGAATCCCAGAAATGAGATCCTCTGTACGCCAAAAAGACACTTTGATCCCTTCACATACAGAGCATTCTCTCTCAAAATCTGGAACACAGTTCGAACATGTTTCACATGAGAGTCCCAGTCATTAGAAAAAATCAAGATATCATCCAAATAAACAATCAGAAATTTGTCCACAAAATCCCTGAAAATGTCATTCATGAAGGACTGGAAGACGGAAGGAGCATTAGTAAGCCCAAAGGGCATCACTAGGTACTCAAAATGCCCTTCAGGGGTATTGAATGCCGTCTTCCATTCATCCCCGTGCTTAATGCGAATAAGGTTATACGCCCCCCTGAGGTCAAGCTTGGTAAACCAAGTAGCGTTTTTCACCCTGGAAAACAGGTCAGAAATCAAGGGTAACGGGTATTGATATTTCACAGTAATATTGTTCAAGAGACGATAATCAATACACGGCCTTAATGAACCATCTTTTTTGGCCACAAAGAAAAAACCGGCACCTAAGGGTGAAGAGCATGGTCTGATATGACCCTTCTCCAATGATTCCTTGATATAAGACCGCATAGCGTCATGTTCAGGTACAGACAAGTTAAAAAGGCGACCTTTAGGGAATTTACTACCTGGCACTAATTCAATAGCGCAGTCATAGCTCCTATGGGGAGGCAAGGATGCAGATTTACTTTCGCTAAACACATCAGAAAAATCAATCAAAAAGTCAGGAACATCCTCAGCCTGGGGGAGGCAGAAAAAACAGGAGTGTTGGTATTAACACATTGGCAGCGCCAACTGGTTACAGACACAGATTTCCAATCCAAAACAGGATTATGAGACTGTAACCAAGGGAAACCCAGCACGATAATGTCATGCAGATTATACAGAACCAAAAATTTGCAGCACTCCTGGTGATCAGGTTCAACCCTCAATATCACCTGAGTAGAAAACTGGGGTTTATTCTCAGCCAAAGGGGTAGAATCGATCCCCAGTAGGGGAATAGACTTCTGTAGGGGTATCAAGGGAAACCCACAACGTTTAGCAAAATCATAATCCATCAGGTTAATAGCTGCTCCAGAATCAACGAAAGCCTGAGCAGAAAATGAGGACAGAGAGCATATCAGAGTGACAGTTAATAAAAACTTAGTCTGAACACTACCCAAGACAACTGAGCGTGCAAAACGTCTTCCCCGCTTAGGGCAGACTGAAATAGCATGAGAGGCATCACCACAGTAGAAACATAACCCATTGCGCTTTCGAAACTCATGACGCTGTGCCCCAGACACCACTCTATCACACTGCATGGGTTCAGAAGCTGGTTCACAAGGCAACACCATTCCACGCATACTTCTCCGCTCACGCAAACGTCTGTCAATTTGAATCGCTAATGACATAGAATCATTGAGACCAGAGGGGACAGGGAATCCCACCATAACATCCTTTACATTATCTGACAGACCCTTCCGGAAAAAGGCTGCCAAAGCGTCGTCATTCCATTTGGTCAGGACTGCCCACCTACGGAATCTCTGACAGTATAACTCAGCGTCATAAGGCCCCTGATTTAATGCCAACAAGGCTTTTTCAGCTTGATCAGTGACATTAGGCTCATCGTACAATAACCCCAAAGCCTGAAAAAATGCATCAACATCACTCAAAACAGGATCCCCAGGTGTCAGGGAAAAAGCCCAATCCTGAGGATCGCCGCGCAGGAGAGAGATGATAATTTGAACCTGCTGCGCTGCGTTCCCTGAGGACTTAGATTTTAAGGCAAAAAACAATTTACAATTATTTTTGAAATTCTGAAACTTAGCTCGATCCCCCAAAAACAAATCTGGCATGGGGATCCTAGGTTCCACAACAGGCAACCTAACAAGATATGCAGCAATACTCTGAACCTCAGTGGCAAGCTGATCCACACGGCCAGACAACCGTGCAAACTCCATTGAGAGAAAAGATCCTCCCCAGCACCCAGAGATACAGAGGGAAAAAAAAATGCAACAAATAAAAAAATATCTCTGACAACTCTGACAACCTTTTTTCTTTCACAATATTTTTTCCCTTCTGTGAGTACCATACAATTTTCAATTTTTAGGCCAGTGATACTGTTATGTTTCGGTAGCTGAGGAGTGCAGGTAAAAAAGGCAATACACCAGAGCAGTTGGAATCTATGAGATTGCAGTACCCTGACTAACCACCACAACTAGAGGCAGCCGTGGAGCGTTCCTACGTTGGTCCTAGACGCCTCGTCACAGCCTGAGAAACTAACTACACCTAAAGATAGAAATAGGACAGCTATCTGCCCCGGAGCAGAACCCCAAAGATAATAGAAAGCCCCCAAACAAGTAATGGCGGTTAGACAAGAAGAAATACTGACACAGAAAGAAAATAGTATGAGCAAACGCTGGGGCCCAAACTAACTAAATAGAAAAGGATAGGAAGGGTACTTACTGCAATCCAGAAAACCCTGAAAAGCACCAACTCTACTAATTTCAAAATCACCTAGATCACACGACCTCTACCACCTAAATTAGTTCTCTGGTGTAACAAAATCAAAACAGCAGCCACTGAAAAAACTGGAAAAAGCAAAAGTACAAACATCAGTGGCTGAACTAAACTGAGAGGGCAAAAGCCCCCGAAGGGGACCCAGAAGGCCCCCAAAGAAGTGCAGGACAAAATGCAAAAATATAGTACAAAAACAAAAAGAAGAAAATGTCTTATCTGTTAGCAGGAGATGCAGACACGACACAGCAGGCTACAAGGGAAACAGGAATGAAGGATTCAGACCAGAACAATTGATCACCGGCAACCCTGATGGGAAGGTGACTCCCTTATATAAGACCAGTCAGTAACACCTGATTCCCAGTCCTCACAATCTTCACTGAACAGACCAGTACCGCTTGTAACCACCAGAGGGAGTCTCTGCTCAGAACTCATCTCAAACCCATTCACAACACACCTGCATCACTCTGGTGGGATCGATGATATGTTTAGGTTCCTCCTCGAGATCCGACACCAGGAAGGACCGGGACAAGGCATCCGCTTTGATGTTCTTGTCTGCCGGGCGGAAATGTAAAAGAAAGTCAAAGCGGGCAAAAAACAAGGACCACCGGGCTTGGCGAGGGTTAAGTCTCTGGGCATGCTGGAGGTAAGCCAAATTTTTGTGGTCAGTGTAAATAATTACCGGATGAAGAGCCCCCTCGAGTAGGTAACGCCACTCCTCCAATGCCAACTTGATGGCCAATAGCTCTCGGTCTCCTATGGAGTAATTGCGCTCAGAAGAGGAGAAGAGTTTGGAGAAGAAGCCGCAAGATACCATCCTCCCGGAAGCAGACTTTTGAGTAAGTACCGCTCCGGCTCCAGAGGAGGAAGCGTCAACCTCCAGGAAGAACTGCTTGTTGCTGTCCGGGCGATGCAGCACTGGAGTGGAAGAGAAGGCCTGTTTTAAGGAAAGAAAGGCCTCCTCTGCTTCGGGCGTCCACTGTTTGGGGTTAGCGTCCTTGCGGGTGAGCGCGGAGATTGGAGCAGTCCGGGAAGAGAAGTGCGGTATGAAGAGACGGTAATAATTGGCGAAGCCCAGGAACCGCTGAATGGCCTTCAATCCCTCCGGTCGGGGCCATTTCTCGATGGCAGACAGTTTCTCCGGATCCATTCGTAGGCCTGTCTGAGAAATGATGTAGCCCAAAAACGGAAGCGAGGTCTGCTCAAAGAGGCACTTCTCATATTTAGCGAAGAGGTGATTCTGCCTGAGCCTGAGCAGAACCTGACGAACGTCCCTCCGGTGAGACTGGAGATCCGGAGAGAAGACCAAGATGTCGTCCAGGTACACCACAACGCAGGAGTAGAGAAGGTCTCGGAAGATGTCATTGACCAACTCTTGAAAGACTGCCGGAGCATTACAGAGACCAAAGGGCATCACCAAATACTCGTAGTGGCCGTCCCGGGTGTTGAATGCCGTCTTCCATTCATCCCCCCGACGGATACGGACTAGGTTATATGCCCCACGAAGATCCAGTTTGGTGAAGATTCTAGCCCCCCTCAGACGATCAAACAATTCTGGAATGAGCGGAAGAGGGTACTTATTCTTCACCGTGATCAGGTTTAGACCTCTGTAGTCAATACAGGGACGGAGAGAGCCGTCTTTCTTTTTTACGAAGAAGAAACCTGCTCCCGCTGGGGAGGTAGATTTCCGGATGAATCCCTTGGCCAAATTCTCCTCGATATATTCGGACATCGACCTGGTCTCAGCAGCGGACAATGGGTAAATACGCCCACGGGGAGGCGTAGTACCGGGTAGCAGGTCGATCGGGCAATCATAAGGTCTGTGAGGGGGTAATGTCTCTGCCTCCTTTTTATTAAAGACATCAGCGAATGACCAATATGGAATCGGGAGCCCAGGTAGATTAGTTGGTGTAGGAGAAGGACGGACGGGATGAACAGGAACCAAACACGTTTTATGACAGTCCTGTCCCCAGCGAAGGATCTCTCCAGTCTGCCAGTCGAGCACGGGTGCATGCTTTTGGAGCCAAGGTAGACCTAATAAGAAAGCGTGAGAGTCCAGGCAGAACATGAAACGAGATGCTCTCAGAATGCAACATTCCCACCTGCAGGGTTATGGATTCGGTGATAAGTTGGATGGGACGTGGTAGGAGACCCCATCCACAGCAGCGACAGATACTGGTACAACCAGAGGTTTGGTAGGAATGCAATATTTTTCTACCAGAGCCTGTGAAACAAGATTCCCGGCTGCTCCAGAATCAAGTTGGGCTAGTTCGAAAAAAACTGGTTCTCACCGAGAAGAATTGAGACTGACAGCAGCAGAGATGGAGAGGATTTATTCTTGTCTAGGTTGACCTCTCCGAGCGAACCTAGACACTGGCGTTTCCCGACCTCTCCGGACAGGTACGGATCAGGTGCTCCTTACTGCCACAGTAGAAGCAACTCCCCTCGGCACGGCGTAAGTCCTGACGGGCTTTGACCATCTTGGTCTGGTCGACCTGCATAGGCTCAGAAGTGTGTACCTGGGGAGAAACGGAAGGAGTTACGGGTTTCTGAAAAGTAGGAGCTAGACGAGGAAACCTTCTCTCACGGGTGACCTCTTTGGCGCGCTCCTGGAACCGTAGATCAATTCGATTGGCAAGAGTTATTAGGTCATCGAGAGAGGTAGGAATGTCCCGACCGGCAAGTTCATCTTTAATACGACCGGACAGACCCTCCCAGAAGACAGATATCAGAGCGTCATTATCCCAAGCCAGCTCCGAGGCAAGGGTACGGAACCGTATGGCATATTGACCCACGGTGAGACTTCCCTGACGGAGGCGTAGCAGAGATGATGCGGAGGAGGTCTTCCGTCCGGGTTCGTCGAATACCTTCCGGAAGGCCGAGAGAAAGGCAGGCAGGTCGGACACCAGGGGGTCTTCTCTCTCCCAAAGAGGATTAAGCCAGGCCAGAGCCTCTCCGGTGAGATGGGACATGATGAAGGCAATTTTGGCCCGGTCGGAGTTAAACTGGTGGGACAGGAGTTCAAAGTGCAGGGAGCACTGGTTAATGAATCCCCGAGCCAGAGCAGGGTCGCCTCCAAAACGAGGAGGTGCTGAAAGTCGAGATCCGGGAACGGAAACCACGGAATTGGTGAGCAGCGGAACTGCCGGATTGCGAGTCATAGCGCCAGCGGTGGTTGCTGGTGAAGCAGTCAGAGTGTCCAGGCGGGAATTAACATTCCGCAGGTGACCCAGAATGGACTCCTGTTGAGACCTCTGACGAGACAGTTCATGACACAGGTCAGAGAGCGAGGGAGTTTGGGTGCCACCGGGTTCCATGGCCCGAGCAACTGTAACGGGTCTGGGAGGCGGAACCTCCGAGCTATTATACAAGGAGGCTTTCCTTGTAAAGGAGCGGGTGGCGCCCGGGGAAGACGGACAGGAAGTCACGGCAAGTGACCGGGGCAGTCTCTGGACAGACAGGCAGGGGGTCACGGCAAGTGACCGGGGCAGTCTCTGGATAGACAGGCAGGTAGTCACGGCAAGTGACCGGGGCAGTCTCTGGATAGACAGGCAGGAAGTCACGGCAAGTGACCGGGGCAGTCTCTGGATAGACAGGCAGGTAGTCACGGCAAGTGACCGGGGCAGTCTCTGGATAGACAGGCAGGTAGTCACGGCAAGTGACCGGGGCAGTCTCTGGATAGACAGGCAGGTAGTCACGGCAAGTGACCGGGGCAGTCTCTGGATAGACAGGCAGGTAGTCACGGCAAGTGACCGGGGCAGTCTCTGATAGACAGGCAGGTAGTCACGGCAAGTGACCGGGGCAGTCTCTGGATAGACAGGCAGGAACGACCTGTGATGGTTGAGCCTCCCAGTAGGCTAGCAGGCAGATGGTAGATGTGCGTCCTCAGATTAACGGGCTGACTGGTCCGTAGACAGACTGACAGGTGATGGTGGACAGACTGTCGAATGTTGACGCCTCCAGGTAGGCTAGCAGACTGGTAACCGGTGAACATCAGCAGATAAACGGGCAGGCTGATCATAGACAGACTGGCAGGTGATGGCGGGCAGACTGTCGGACGGTGGAGCCTCCAGGTAGGCTAGCGGACAGGTAGCAGACAGCAAACTGGCAGGAAACAGGCAGGTAACTGGTAACGGAACCTGAGGGCTGAAGCAGAGTAGTGAACAGTGCAACAACATTGCTCGGGCACCTCCATTAAGGAGGAGGTGCTTTATATAAGGTGGAATCCTCCGAATTGGCCGGGGACCTTTTTTGAAAGATGTGCGCGGCCCCTTTAAGAGCGGGGGAGTGCACGCGCGCGCGCCCTAAGCCCAGTGGCAGGGAAGGAGCGCGCAGCCCCAGCAGGGCGGAAGGAGGACGCCGAGCGAGGGTAAGGGGAGCGACGTCCCTGCCTGGCAGAGGACGCTGGCGCAGGGGAACAGCGTCCCTGCCTGGCAGAGGACAGGAACGCTGGCGCCGGCGCTACATGGTGGAAGTCTTCTAGTGGCAAGAACTAAGTCTATATATGCAGCGTCCTGCTAAACTCCTGTTCTGCCTGACCCCGGTTACGTATCGGCACTTAGGGCTACCCTACTGCGACTTGAAGTCCAGCAGGGATTCCGGTGTTTCTCTCACTAGCCGTGAAGGTTCTAGCAATACTTCGGACCCGGTGTCCGGTTAAGTCGAGTGAAGGTGATCTGTCACCGAAGTCACTCCTTCCTAGGGTAACCACTCGCCCGTCGCCCTACTCTCCTCCTTAACATAAGCACAGGGCAGCAGTAGGTTCTGTCATTAGCTTTCTTCTTTCCAAAGCTCGCTGACTGATTCTCAGTTAACTCGATGTTCTGCAAACTGTAATCCCCTTCCTTCTTTCCTTCCTTCAAAGACTCTGTCCAGAGCAGCTCTCAGGACGTTTCGTCAGACTGAATACACGCTTGCTCCGAGAGTCACTTTCCACTTGCATGGGAACTCACAGTCTAGATGTTCCGAGATATCAGCTTGCAATCTCTCTCTCCTCTGTCTCTGACAGGAAATCTCACACACGTCTGTCTCTAGCTCAGACTGAGCTCTGACAGGAACTAACTCACTGAACTGATCTGATCTCATCTGACCAGGAACTGAACTAACTCACTGCTGCCTAACTCACACCCTTAAATAGTCTAAGGTTCCCTCTAGTGGTAATACTGGGAAGTGTGTGTGATGTGAATGAATATCAGATTTTGCAGTTACCTTTTAGTGCATACTCCTGGAACATGTGTACCAAGCGCAGCTGGGCCACACATCCCCCCCTAGTTATCAGCAGCACTCCCGGGCTGAAATAGAAAAAACAATTTTTATAATAACATCAACATAACTCATCCCTTGCGGGAGGTAAGGACTCTTTAACATTACAATATGTACAAAGGACAAGTAGAAAAATATCAAAACACTTTTCTCAATAAATACAATATTGGATTCTTGTGGAGGACTCGCATCAAAAACCTCCCACGTGGGTCCTGGGTGGGCTGCAGGACTTCATTGCTGCAGACCTCACTCAAGGCCACACCATACGGGTTTTTCTTCAGAGGTAGATATGGCTTTATGTAAAACCAAGATGGGGCACCGAAGTGCGAACTATTTACATCACAGTTTTTGGGCTGGCAAAGTCCTCAGCCACGCAGTCCTTTTGTAAAACATTTTTAGAAAATCACATTTCTATAATAATACTATGTTAAATACTCACATTACCCAACTGGGGTATACTATGCAAAATTATGCAAACATCATCACATAACAATAAAGTGCAAATTCTTCAACTTTATACAGATGCAGTAAACCCTGTCTGGGTCCTACTGGTCTTCTTCTTTTTTGCAGATAGCGATGACATCTTCCACTCCTGGGGCTGGAAGTACGCGGTGCGCTCTAGAACGCATCACAAATATATCATGTCCTGTGATCTGTGTTTGAGTAGCTACAGTTCTTGTTGCACTTGAGCGATTCGCTTGGGTCCCAACGGGTGCCTCTTCTGAATATAGGTCTTGCTCAGTAGGGGTCGCTGTTGCAGCATAAGATGCTGGACAGGATGCAGGCGCGCGTAGTGGCTCAGTTGAAAACGCACTAGGCTTTTGCGATGCAGAGTAAGGTGCATTATACGAGGCAGGGCACGATGCAGGTGCGCGGCCTGGCGCTGATGTAGCTGGAGCTTGGGACACTGAGACACGGGACGCATTGCCGGCTTCAGGGATGGGGTCGCTGACACGGGTGACGTTCAAGGCATACCACCCTTAAGATCCCAGTGCCGCGTATAGGTGACTATATCCCCATTCATGAGATCCCTTTCCGGATGTCCCACGGGCAGATGAGATTCCACATCCCTGCGGCTGACAAATACCCCTTGGTACAGGCCTGGCTCATGGATGAAACCCCAGCCTTTTCGGAGTTTGAAGTCGCTAACGCACCCCTGGCGCCGCGGTTCCCGGAGCGTACCTTTATCTCTCCTGACGCTTTCTTTATCAGCGAGAAACTCCTCCTGGTACCTCTGGCGAAACTGCTGCACTTCCCTCTGCTCCTGCTGCCGTCGCTGCTCCTGCTCCCGGCGTCGCCACTCGTTCTCCATCTGGGCGGCATATTCTATGTCGTCCAGGTACTCCATATCTCACAGTCGACCTCCATCATGGACGGCTGGGTCCCCTCCGGTGTCCCTACCGAGGGACTGCATTCCGCTGCGGCCTCCAGGCCTGGCTGGCACTCCGGAACGAGCAGGGCCTCCTCAGCCTCCTTCTCTCCCGCCGCATCATCGGTGGAGTCGGGATCAGCACTTTTGGAGCCGGCCTCCGGTTCTTCATCAGCCGCTTGCAGTGGTGGCACAGGTAACGGCTGCGCTTCTGGAAGGGAGAGCGTTGCGTCCCACAGCAGCCGCTGTTTCAGGGCACGCCAGCTTTGCTCTATCACCTCCGTCTCTGCATGGTGTAGGGCTATCACTTCCAGCACCGCATCCACCTCTTCCACTTTTTCCATTGTTGGATCGGTCTCCCGACCTGGGGACGGTTCCGGTACAGGTAACAGCTCTTCAGGGGAACGTGGCCTGCGCACCGCCGTTCCTCCACACAGCGTCTCCTGTCCTTCCGCCATCTCACTCCAGGCCAGACTGTATTTTCCATCAGCGACAATCTGGTCTCTTCCGTGGAGGCGGGACTTTCGCTTCCTCTTCTTGGCATAGAGGATGAAGAGGAGGCGGATCTCCCTTGCAGTAGGGCAGGCTCTTGTATTATAATAGCATTTTGACAGGGCGCCCATTGTTTTCGCGCCACAGGGGGGGCACGCCCACGAATGCACGCCCACCTTCTTCACCAGCGCCTCAGGGCGCGAATATGGCGGCAAAATGGCGCCAAAAATTACAAAAACTGCACACAGTCTTTTTCACAAAAACAGTCCAATTAGGCACACAGGACTCACAAATAGTAAGCTTCAGATCCTGTTTGTGACGCCAAAGATGAGTCGCACAACATACAGTACCAGGGCTTATGGGGTACTCGGCACCGAGCCCATTGAAGTCAACGGGGAATGTCACAAGCAGCACAGCTCGGTCCGTTGCCCTGGGCGCTCATACAAAGGGGAATATTTACAGCGGATTTTAGGAATAGTTCGTGACGCCACCTGTGGTTTCTGATCAAGATGACCAGCGCTGCAGGGTGAATCCTCTGAGGGTTGGGGCAGCAAGGTGGTAGGTCTCCCACAGGTGAGACTAGATGGATCCCTCAGGGTGTAATGGCGGTGCAGGGTGCAGGCAATAAGTCAGTCACACACAAGCTGGTCTCTTTCCATACCTTTACTGATGAAGGTTGCAGGTATGTCCCGGGAAGCTGCTCAGGGTGGAGTATGCACATCCAGGTAATTGCCAAGTAGGTTTAGGGCCTCCTTTCCCTTTAAAGTGTATGAGTCCTAACTTGCGTGAAGTCAAGTTTAACTCTGAATAGCACAGCTTCGCCCGGCCAACATTGTGGTGGAAGTCTTCTAGTGGCAAGAACTAAGTCTATATATGCAGCGTCCTGCTAAACTCCTGTTCTGCCTGACCCCGGTTACGTATCGGCACTTAGGGCTACCCTCTGCGACTTGAAGTCCAGCAGGGATTCCGGTGTTTCTCTCACTAGCCGTGAAGGTACTAGCAATACTTCGGACCCGGTGTCCGGTTAGTCGAGTGAAGGTGGTCTGTCACTGAAGTCACTCCTTCCTAGGGTCACCACTCGCCCGTCGCCCTACTCTCCTCCTTAACATAAGCACAGGGCAGCAGTAGGTTCTGTCATTAGCTTTCTTCTTTCCAAAGCTCGCTGACTGATTCTCAGTTAACTCGATGTTCTGCAAACTGTAATCCCCTTCCTTCTTTCCTTCCTTCAAAGACTCTGTCCAGAGCAGCTCTCAGGATGTTTCGTCAGACTGAATACACGCTTGCTCCGAGAGTCACTTTCCACTTGCATGGGAACTCACAGTCTAGATGTTCCGAGATATCAGCTTGCAATCTCTCTCTCCTCTGTCTCTGACAGGAAATCTCACACACGTCTGTCTCTAGCTCAGACTGAGCTCTGACAGGAACTAACTCACTGAACTGATCTGATCTCATCTGACCAGGAACTGAACTAACTCACTGCTGCCTAACTCACCCCTAAATAGTCTAAGGTTCCCTCTAGTGGTAATACTGGGAAGTGTGTGTGATGTGAATGAATATCAGATTTTGCAGTTACCTTTTAGTGCATACTCCTGGAACATGTGTACCAAGCGCAGCTGGGCCACACACATACACCAAATGTGCCCCCTGTAGTCCTTACTAGGGAGGAGGACATACCGGTGCAGGCGGACGAACCCATGCAGGTAGGAGTTGGTTCCCAAACAGGGTTGCCTGTGGTTCGCCGTGGTGTGGGGGCATGTTTTTTCTGAGGGCAGACTGGTCATTTTATCGGGGTCTGCCCAGCTTGTTCCAAAATATCTACACCATCTAATTGGCCGCTTCCCCTGGTTGTGTGGAGGGTGATGACCATGGAGTGTATATTTCCTCCATTTTTTCCCCTCAGTGTACCCTGTCTGCTGCAGTGGTGGTTGGGGGGGGAAACTGAGAGTATACCGGTGTTTGTGGACAGTGGAGCAGGTGTCAATCTGGTGGATGCTCAGTTTGTCCAAACTCATGGCCTGAGTTGTAAGACGCTGGCGAAACCCCTGAGCGTCCAGGCCATTGACTCTGTCCCACTCAGTCAGGGGAGGGTGACCCAAGTCGTAGAGGATATACACCTGCGTAAAAGAACTCATCATGAGGCGTCCCTGTCGTGCTATGTCTTGGGGGGAATGCCAATGCCCATCGTTTTAGCCTCCCTTGGTTGAAAAAACACAACCCGGTCATAGATTGGCGGTCCAGGGAAGTAGCTGGGATCAGTTGTGTTAGGGCTGCTGCCCGGGGGCTACTGTCTCTGCCATCTTTCTACAACCATCCCCTTCTTCTCCGGTGGGTGCAGCAGAGGTGCTGCCAGGGAGTAGGGGCAAGTCTCAATCCTCACCACAAGCTAACCCTGAGCGTCTGGAGTCCTCTTAGGAGGAAGGGTCAGGGGAGGGTGGTGGTTCCCTCTGAGCATTGTGGGGGTGTGACTGTGGCGACACAGGGGGACGCCTCTTTTGTTGGTTTCTTCAAGAGTTCACCATCTTGTGGCAAACATACGCGTGGCAATAAACGTTCAGGTCCGGATCTGTGTGTGAATGAGTATGTGTGGGTGTCTGTCACGACGTATAACAGATATATTCTATGATAGTAACATATATCTAATGTGACAACATTCTATATTTCCTATAATATAAAATATCAACATGTATACATAGTATCTGCCAGCAATGTCTTACCTGACATAATATCCTATGTATTGTGGGTCTATACTGTGTACGTGTCACGCTGTCTCAGGATAGAGGTGGACCGGGGTCTATGCTGACCCTGAACTGGGGTCCTGACTAGTCCCTCTACCTGGAGGTACTGTTAATGGTACAGAGGTCTAGGCCGCCAGCGTAACCCTGTCTCCTGTAGATCCCTGACCACTGTAATCTAGTCCTGAGAAGGACCCTGATTACCACCACAGGGAATGGGCAGGTCACAGCTTACACACAGTCTAAGACAAACGAGACAGACAAGGGTAAAGAAAACATTGCCTTGCATACAAAAACTTCCACTACAGAGGAACACAAAAGGTTAAGGAGATAAACAATAAGCGAGGAGAGGATAAACCACAACAGGCACTCTTAGCTTAAGTCTTCTCAGAAACGATCCGCTCTGCTGGTCTGAATGAATGCTTTCACCGACAACTTCCCCAGAAGACCAGCAGGTATAAGAAGGAAGCTAATTAACAAAACATCAATCGCAGCTGGGCGAGGCTGGTCAGTCCAGCACCGAGAGAGAAAGAATTAACTCCCTCAGTGCCGAAAAACACCCAGCACCAGAAACTCAGCTGTGCAAGTCAGGGTGTGCAATCGCGACGATCTTCGCCGCGATACACCCGTGACAGTACCCCCCCTTCTACGAGGGGCCTCTGGACCCTCAGGGCCTGGTCTATCTGGGTGAGTAGTGTGGAAGGCCCGAACCAATCGGTCTGCGTTAATATCCGACGCAGAAACCCACATCCTCTCCTCAGGACCATACCCCCTCCAATGAACAAGGTACTGAAGGGACCAGCGATTCAGACGTGAGTCAATGATCTTCGATACCTGAAACTCCAAATTACCATTGACCACCACAGGAGGAGGAGGTAGAGGTGACGGTATAACTGGTGCCACGTACCTCTTAAGCAACGATTTGTGGAACACATTGTGGATTTTAAACGTAGGAGGGAGGTCAAGACGGAAAGCCACCGGATTAATTATTGAACTGATCCTGTATGGCCCGATGAATCTGGGACCGAGTTTCCAGGAGGGAACCTTAAGTTTTATATTCTTGGTAGACAACCATACCAGATCGTTCACACTTAGGTCCGGACCAGACACTCTCCTCCTATCAGCCATACGTTTGTATCGGTTCCCCATAGTGCTCAGATTATTAAGCACTCCTCTCCACACTGAAGCAAGTGACGACGAAAATCGTTCCTCCTCAGGAACCCCAGAAGAGCCCCCCCCATTGAAAGTACAAAACTGGGGGTGAAAACCATATGCCCCAAAAAACGGGGACTTACCAGTGGACTCGCTCCGCCTATTGTTAAGAGCGAACTCTGCCAGAGGCAAGAAAGAAGACCAGTCCTCTTGGTTCTCTGAGACAAAACACCGAAGATATGTCTCTAAGCTCTGATTCAGACGCTCTGTCTGACCATTGGTCTGCGGATGAAAAGCCGAAGAAAATGACAACTGCATCCCCCGACGAGAACAGAAATGCCTTCCAGAATTTGGACACAAACTGAGACCCCCGATCCGACACCACATCGGAAGGCAACCCGTGAAGTCTCACAATCTCCCCAATGAACACCTGCGCCAGAGTTTTAGCATTAAGAAGAGCAGGAAGAGCAATAAAATGTGCCATTTTGCTGAACCTGTCAACTACAACTAGTATGACAGTTTTACCTGAAGACGGAGGGAGGTCCGTAATGAAGTCCATAGACAGATGGGTCCATGGACGCTCCGGGATTTTCAACGGTAAAAGGGCCCCAGACGGACGGGTATGTGGGGTCTTAGAGCGCGCACATACCCCACAGGACGCGACAAAAGTTACCACCTCTTTATTTAAGTTAGGCCACCAAAACCGGCGAGAAAGGAGATCTACAGTTGCTTTACTCCCTGGGTGTCCTGCCAAAGCAGAATTATGATGTGCCTCGATAACCTTTTGTCTTAACTGATCTGGAACAAACAGTTTCCCTGGAGGTCCTACAGGGGCGTCCCCCTGAGCCTCCAATACCTCCTCCTCAAGCTCAGAGCATACAGCCGACACCACAACTCCCTCCTGAAGAATAGGAACCGGGTCATCCGTCTTCCCGGCCCCCAGGAAACTACGAGATAAGGCGTCAGCCTTTATATTTTTTGACCCAGGACGATATGTGACGACAAAATTAAACCTGGTAAAAAACAACGACCATCTAGCTTGTCTGGAATTCAGACGTTTTGCAGACTCTAAATACAGCAGGTTCTTGTGATCAGTAATGACGGTGACCGGGTGGACTGCCCCCTCCAAAAAGTGACGCCACTCTTCAAAAGCCAACTTAATGGCCAAGAGTTCCCTATTGCCGACATCATAATTCCTCTCGGCGGACGACAATCTTTTAGAGAAGAAAGCGCACGGATGCCATTTACCAGGGGACGGACCTTGAGATAATACCGCACCCACTCCTACGTCAGATGCGTCTACCTCCACAATGAACGGTTGTGATGCATCAGGTTGGATGAGTATGGGTGCTGAAGCAAAACATTTTTTCAAGGAGGAAAATGCTTGACAAGCTTTGTCAGACCACCTAGAAAAATCCGTCCCTTTTTTTGTCATGTCAGTGAGAGGTTTGACAACGGATGAGAAATTACGAATAAATTTCCGGTAGTAGTTAGCAAACCCCAGGAAACGCTGCAGTGCTTTAAGATCCTCTGGCCGATCCCATTCAAGCACAGCCTTCACTTTCCCAGGGTCCATACGGAAACCGGAAGCTGACACCAGGAATCCTAAAAACTGAAGTTCTTGTACGGCGAATACACACTTCTCCCATTTGGCGTACAGTTTATTGTCTCGCAAGATCTGCAACACCTGTCTCACATGCTCCTGATGAGACACAAGATCCGGCGAGTAAATTAAGATGTCATCTAGATAAATGACAACAAACTGTCCCACTAGGTGGCGAAAGATGTCATTAACAAAATGTTGAAACACCCCCGGGGCAGTAGTCAGACCGAAAGGCATGACAAGGTTCTCATAATGTCCCTCCGGAGTGTTAAACGCCGTCTTCCACTCATCCCCCTCCTTTATCCTAATCAGATTATACGCCCCCCTGAGATCCAACTTAGAGAACCATTTGGCGCCCACAATCTGATTGAAGAGATCAGGAATAAGTGGGAGCGGATACGGATCTCGGACCGTAATCCGATTAAGCTCACGGAAATCCAGGCAAGGGCGTAGGCCTCCATCTTTTTTCTTCACAAAGAAGAACCCCGCGGCCACTGGGGAAGATGAAGGTCTAATATGCCCCTTGGCCAGACTTTCCGAAATATAATCCTTCATAGCTTGCCTCTCAGGACCAGAAAGGTTATATAACCTAGATTTTGGTAACTTAGCATCAGGAAGCAATTTTATAGCACAGTCATACGCGCGATGAGGAGGTAATTCTTGACACCCTTCCTCTGAAAACACATCCTCAAAGTCCTCCAGAAAAGGAGGTAAGGTTCTAGGCACGACCGCACCGATGACCGTGTTCATGCAGTTACTATTGCAAAATTCACCCCACTGGCTTATCTCTCTGGATTGCCAATTAATAACTGGGTTATGTTTAGTTAACCAAGGAAGTCCCAACACAATAGGAGTGGGAAGGCCCTCCAACACATAACAAGACAATAGTTCTTTATGTATTGCCCCCACTCGAAGGTCTATGTTATGCACGGCTTGCACAAAGCTACCTTGACCGAGAGGCCTGGCGTCAATAGAGAATATAGGGATAGGTTTGGCCAATACACTCAGTTGCATACCTTGCACCTGGGCAAACCGAGCGTCCACCAGATTAGCCGCGGCCCCACTATCCAGAAGAACAGAAATCCTTTCAGTTCTCGTACCTACCACCACCTCCGCTTGTCACGCTGTCTAATGATATGTATACAATGTCAGTAAACTATTAATACAGGAACAACACTCTATACAACAACTAGTATAGCAACATCAGCATGTAAGTATAGAATAGATTTACCTGACACGATATCTGCTGAACTCAGGGTTAATCTTGAGGACTTGATGAGCTGAAACAGGAAAGAGGTGGACCGGGATCTAACCTGACCCTAAACTGGGGTCCTAACTAATCCCTCACCTTGGAGGTACTGATAATGGTTCAGAGGTCCAAGTCTCCAGCCTAACCCTGTCTCCTATCAGACCCTGAACCCTGAAATCAGTCCTAAGAAGGATCCTGACTACCACCAAAGGGATATGGGCTGATCTTAGCTAAATACACAGATTAGACATATAAGACAGACAGGATAACACTCGCTTGCATACACACTCAAACACCAAAGGAAAATAAATGGTCTGGGAAATAAACTCTAACCAAGTTGAGCTTAGAACAACTAAGGAGCTCACAACTAAAGTCTATACAGATTCATTCCTATCTGTGGTCTGCATGAAGGTTTCACTGGCAACTCCCCAAGCAGACAACCAGGAATTTAAAGGAAACCAATCAACAAATAATCAATTGCAGCCGGGAGAAACTGCACCCAGTCCCAGCACCGAGCACAGACAGAATTAACTCCCTAGCTGCCAAACACAAAGAAACAGCAGCTCAGCTGTGAGAAGTCAAAATGTGCAACCGCGACGATCTTCGTGGCAATGCACACATGACAGTACCCCCCCTTCTACGAGGGGCCTCCGGACCCTCAGGGCCAGGCCTGCCCGGGTGAGTTCTGTGGAAGGTCCGAACCAAACGATCTGCGTTAACATCAGACGCAGGGACCCACGTCCTCTCCTCTGGACCATACCCCTTCCAATGCACCAAGTACTGAAGGGACCGGCGATTCAGACGTGAGTCAATGATCTTTGATACTTGAAATTCCAAGTTACCATTGACCAACACAGGAGGAGGAGGTAGAGGTGACGGTATGACTGGTGCCACATACCTTTTAAGTAATGACTTGTGGAACACATTATGAATTTTAAACGTAGAAGGAAGTTCCAGACGAAATGCCACAGGATTAATTATGGAACTGATCCTGTACGGCCCGATGAATCTGGGACCCAGTTTCCAGGAGGGCACTTTAAGTTTTATATTCCTGGTAGACAACCATACCAGATCGTTCACATTCAGATCTGGACCAGAAACTCTCCTCCTATCAGCCATACGTTTGTAACGGTTCCCCATCGCACTCAGATTATTCAATACACCTCTCCACACAGAAGCAAGTGACGACGAGAAACGCTCCTCCTCAGGAACCCCAGAAGGGCCCCCCCCATTGAAAGTACAAAACTGGGGATGAAAACCATATGCCCCAAAAAACGGGGACTTACCAGTGGACTCGCTCCGCCTGTTGTTAAGAGCGAACTCTGCCAGAGGCAAGAAAGAAGACCAGTCCTCTTGGTTCTCTGAGACAAAACACCGGAGATATGTCTCTAAGCTCTGATTCAGACGCTCTGTCTGACCATTGGTCTGCGGATGAAAAGCCGAGGAAAATGACAATTGCATCCCCCGACGTAAACAAAATGCCCTCCAAAATTTGGACACAAACTGAGACCCCCTATCTGACACCACATCAGAAGGCAACCCATGAAGTCTAACGATCTCCCTAATGAACACCTGCGCCAGAGTTTTAGCATTAGGGAGTGCAGGAAGAGCAACGAAATGTGCCATCTTACTGAACCTGTCAACAACCACCAGTATGACAGTATTCCCTGACGACGGAGGAAGGTCCGTAATGAAGTCCATAGATAAATGAGTCCATGGACGCTCCGGAAGTTTCAAGGGTAAAAGGGTCCCAGACGGACGGGTATGAGGGGTTTTAGAGCGAGCACACACCCCACATGACGCGACAAAAGTTATAACATCTTTATTAGCATTAGGCCACCAAAACCGGCGAGAAAGGAGATCTAAAGTAGCCTTACTCCCTGGATGTCCTGCTAGAGCAGAATTATGATGTGCCTCAATAACCTTTTGTCTCAACAGATTTGGGACAAACAGTCTCCCTGGAGGTCCTGCAGGGGCGTCCCCCTGAGCCTCTAACACCTCCTCCTCAAGCTCAGAAAATACAGCCGACACTACCACCCCCTCCTGAAGGATAGGACTCGGGTCATCCGTTTTCCCGGCCCCTGGGAAACTGCGAGACAAGGCATCAGCCTTTACATTCTTAGACCCCGGGCGATAAGTGACGACAAAATTAAACCTGGTAAAAAACAACGACCATCGAGCTTGTCTGGAATTCAGACGCTTAGCGGATTCTAAATACAACAGGTTCTTGTGATCAGTAATAACGGTGACCGGGTGGACTGCCCCCTCCAAAAAGTGACGCCATTCTTCAAAAGCCAATTTAATGGCCAAAAGTTCCCTATTGCCGATATCATAATTCCTTTCGGCGGACGACAATTTCTTAGAAAAGAAAGCGCACGGATGCCATTTACCAGGGGACGGACCCTGGGACAATATAGCACCCACCCCTACGTCAGACGCATCCACCTCCACAATGAACGGCTGAGATGCATCTGGTTGGATGAGAACGGGTGCCGAAGCAAAACATTTCTTCAAAGAGGAAAAGGCTTGGCAAGCTTTGTCCGACCATTTAGAAAAATCCGTCCCTTTTCTTGTCATGTCAGTGAGAGGTTTGACGACAGATGAGAAATTACAAATAAATTTCCGGTAGTAGTTAGCAAACCCCAAAAAACGCTGCAGAGCCTTAAGATCCCCTGGCTGATCCCATTCAAGCACTGCTCTCACCTTTTCAGGGTCCATACGGAAACCGGAGGCTGACACCAAAAAACCCAAAAACTGAAGTTCCTGTACGGCAAATACACACTTCTCCAGTTTGGCGTATAATTTATTGTCTCGCAAGATCTGCAACACCTGTCTCACATGCTCCTGATGAGACACAAGATCTGGCGAGTAAATTAAAATGTCGTCCAAATATACAACCACAAACAGCCCCACAAGGTGACGAAAAATGTCATTAACAAAATGTTGGAATACTGCTGGTGCAGTAGTCAGACCAAAAGGCATGACAAGGTTCTCATAATGTCCCTCCGGCGTGTTAAACGCCGTTTTCCACTCATCCCCCTCTTTTATCCTAATCAGATTATACGCCCCCCTGAGATCCAATTTAGAGAACCATTTGGCGCCAACAATTTGATTGAAGAGATCAGGAATAAGAGGGAGTGGATACGGATCTCGAACAGTAATCCGATTAAGTTCGCGGAAATCCAAGCAAGGGCGTAGGCCTCCATCTTTCTTCTTCACAAAGAAGAACCCCGCGGCTACTGGGGAAGATGAAGGTCTAATATGCCCTTTGGCCAGACTTTCAGAAATATAATCTTTCATAGCCTGCCTCTCAGGACCAGAAAGATTATACAACCTAGCTTTAGGCAACTTAGCATCAGGAAGGAGATTAATAGAGCAGTCATACACGCGATGAGGAGGCAACTCCTGACACCCCTCCTCAGAGAAAACATCCCCAAAATCCTCCAAAAAAGGAGGCAATGTACTAGGCACGACCGCACTGATGACTGTGTTCATGCAGTTGCTTTTGCAAAACTCACCCCATTGGCTTATTTCTCTGGACTGCCAATTAATCACAGGGTTATGTTTAACCAACCAAGGAAGTCCCAACACAATGGGAGTAGGTAGACCCTCCAACACATAGCAAGATAATTGTTCCCTATGTATTGCCCCTACCCGAAGGTCAATGTTATGAACCTCATGAACAAAGCTACCTTGGCCGAGAGGCCTGGCGTCAATGGAGAATATAGGGATCGGTTTGACCAATACACTCAGATGCATACCTTGAGCCTGAGCAAACTGAGCGTTAACCAGATTAGCCCCGGAACCACTATCAAGAAGAACAGACAATCTCTCCACTCTCGTACCAACTACCACCTCCACTGGTACAAGGAACTGAGAAGAACTGGCGGATGAAATACATACTCCCAGGTTGTCGTCCACCACACAACCTGGGATTAACAGTTTTCCGGCGACTTTTGGCTCAACAAGGCACGGGATGGACATTCTCCAACAAAGTGTCCCTCTTTCCCGCAGAAAAAAACATCTTCTAGTCCTGCGGCGTACCGCCAATCCCCTCCTACGAAATGATGTCCCTCCCAACTGCATAGGCTCATCCGAACAGACAAGGGGAACCTCAACATAAGGGACTTTAGTGGTAGGTGGAGAAACAACAGGGAGTGGGGTTACCTCACCCCTCTCCCGAAGCCGTCTATCAGTACGGATAGCTAAGGCCATAGCAGCCTCCAGAGAAGGAGGAGACTCATACTGAGCCAAAACGTCATTTAATTTATCAGAAAGCCCATGACAAAACTGGCTCCTAAGAGCTGGGTCATTCCACTGAGTATCTGTGGCCCATCTACAAAACTCAGAAGCAAATTCCTCTGCCGGACGATCTCCCTGCTGTATCTTACGTAATTTTGTCTCAGCAAGAGAGACCCGATCTGGGTCATCATATACCAATCCCAGGGCAGTAAAAAATTGATCTACAGACAGTAGAGCCGAGGATCCCGGAGGAAGGGAAAATGCCCAGGATTGGGGATCCCCTTGCAGAAGTGAGATAACAATTCCCACTCTCTGCTCCTCACTCCCTGATGATCGAGGCCGAAGCCGAAAATACAATTTACATGCCTCCCGGAAGGTGAAAAATTTGTCTCGCCCACCAGTGAACCTGTCCGGGAGAGCAACCTTAGGTTCAACTCTGGTTTGCTCCACGGGAGACAAAACTTTGGACTTAATGTCCGTCAGCTCCATGGATAATCCCTGCAACTGCAGAGCCAGCTGGGCTACTGGATCCATGGTAACTGGAGATAATTTTTACAGCCAGTGAAAATGTCACGCTGTCTAATGATATGTATACAATGTCAGTAAACTATTAATACAGGAACAACACTCTATACAACAACTAGTATAGCAACATCAGCATGTAAGTATAGAATAGATTTACCTGACACGATATCTGCTGAACTCAGGGTTAATCTTGAGGACTTGATGAGCTGAAACAGGAAAGAGGTGGACCGGGATCTAACCTGACCCTAAACTGGGGTCCTAACTAATCCCTCACCTTGGAGGTACTGATAATGGTTCAGAGGTCCAAGTTCTCCAGCCTAACCCTGTCTCCTATCAGACCCTGAACCCTGAAATCAGTCCTAAGAAGGATCCTGACTACCACCAAAGGGATATGGGCTGATCTTAGCTAAATACACAGATTAGACATATAAGACAGACAGGATAACACTCGCTTGCATACACACTCAAACACCAAAGGAAAATAAATGGTCTGGGAAATAAACTCTAACCAAGTTGAGCTTAGAACAACTAAGGAGCTCACAACTAAAGTCTATACAGATTCATTCCTATCTGTGGTCTGCATGAAGGTTTCACTGGCAACTCCCCAAGCAGACAACCAGGAATTTAAAGGAAACCAATCAACAAATAATCAATTGCAGCCGGGAGAAACTGCACCCAGTCCCAGCACCGAGCACAGACAGAATTAACTCCCTAGCTGCCAAACACAAAGAAACAGCAGCTCAGCTGTGAGAAGTCAAAATGTGCAACCGCGACGATCTTCGTGGCAATGCACACATGACACCGCTGGTACGAGAAACTGAGACGGACTTGGGGACGAAATACATACTCCCAGATTGTCGTCCACCACACAACCTGGGATCAACAGTTTTCCGGCGACTCCTTGCTCAGCAAAGTACGGGATGGACACCCCCCAACAAAATGTCCCTTTCTCCCGCAGAAGTAACACTTTCCTGTCTTACGGCGCACCGCCGATCCCCTCCCTCGAAACGATGTCCCTCCTAAACTGCATAGGCTCCTCAGAAACAAACCAGGGGAACCTCAATATAAGGGACTATAGTAGAAGGTGGAGTCATCACAGGGGGCGGAGTTATCTCGCACCTCGCACCTCTCCCAAAGCCGTCTATCAATGTGAATTGCAAGGGCCATAGCGGCCTCCAGTGATGGGGGAGAATCATACTGAGCCAACACATCTTTTAATTTGTCAGATAATCCTTGACAAAACTGGCTCCTAAGAGCTGGGTCATTCCACTGAGTATCTGTGGCCCATCTACGGAACTCAGAAGAAAATTCCTCCGCCCTTCTCCCTGCTGTATCTTACGTAACTTCATTTCAGCAAGGGAGACCCGATCCGGGTCATCATATACCAGACCCAGGGCTGTAAAAAATCGATCTACTGACTGGAGAGCCGGGGAGTCCGGAGGAAGAGAGAACGCCCAGGATTGAGGGTCCCCTTGTAAGAGCGAGATGACAATTCCCACCCTCTGATCTTCACTCCCCGAAGACCGAGGCCGTAGCCGAAAATATAATTTACATGCCTCCCGGAAGGTAAAAAATTTGTCCCGCCCACCAGTGAACCTGTCCGGGAGAGCTACTTTAGGTTCAGATCTGGTTTGCTCCCGGGGGTACAAAACCTTGGACTTAACGTCTGTCAGCTCCATGGACAAACTCTGCAACTGCTGAGCTAACTGGGCTACTGGATCCATGGTAGCTGGGGAGAATCTTTTAGTGTGGTCGGTGAAAATGTCACGACGTATAACAGATATATTCTATGATAGTAACATATATCTAATGTGACAACATTCTATATTTCCTATAATAGAAAATATCAACATGTATACATAGTATCTGCCAGCAATGTCTTACCTGACATAATATCCTATGTATTGTGGGTCTATACTGTGTACGTGTCACGCTGTCTCAGGATAGAGGTGGACCGGAGTCTATGCTGACCCTGAACTGGGGTCCTGACTAGTCTCTCTACCTGGAGGTACTGTTAATGGTACAGAGGTCCAGGCCGCCAGCGTAACCCTGTCTCCTGTAGATCCCTGACCACTGTAATCTAGTCCTGAGAAGGACCCTGATTACCACCACAGGGAATGGGCAGGTCACAGCTTACACACAGTCTAAGACAAACGAGACAGACAAGGGGTAAAGAAAACACTGCCTTGCATACAAAAACTTCCACTACAGAGGAACACAAAAGGTTAAGGAGATAAACAATAAGCGAGGAGAGGATAAACCACAACAGGCACTCTTAGCTTAAGTCTTCTCAGAAACGATCCGCTCTGCTGGTCTGAATGAATGCTTTCACCGACAACTTCCCCAGCAGACCAGCAGGTATAAGAAGGAAGCTAATTAACAAAACATCAATCGCAGCTGGGCGAGGCTGGTCAGTCCAGCACCGAGAGAGAAAGAATTAACTCCCTCAGTGCCGAAAAAACACCCAGCACCAGAAACTCAGCTGTGCGAAGTCAGGGTGTGCAATCGCGACGATCTTCGCCGCGACACACCCGTGACAGTGTCCATCAAAAACATCTGGTGGTGGCGTGCTGCTGGGGTCTGGAGTTCCAGGGTGATTGGGCCGTATCGGGTGTCAGCCATTCTTGGCCTGGGGACTTTCCAGCTGGAGTTACCCCCAGTAATGCAGGTACACAACTCATTCACCAGGTCGGCACTCTGGAGATTTGTGGCACCTCCAGAGCCTATGTTGTTGTCATTTCCATCAAGCTGCGTTTTCCATAAACCTGAGGGTGAGGATACCGCCGAGGTGAACTCTAGTGGATCGAGCATCCTCACCGTGGGCTGTTTTCTGATGAGGTCCGGTGTTGAGGGTCCAGAGGCCCCTCATTGAAAGGGGGGTACTGTCACGATCCATTTTTGGATCTGTGGCAGATCTGGCTTTTTCATATTAAAACTTTTTTTTTCAGGCCATCGGAGGTTAATGTCTGTTTTCCCCCGGTGGCCTGCTGGTGTACTCCAGTGTTGCTGGGTCAGCTGATGTAGGTGGTGACCTCTCCCACCTTCCTTTATAGAGTCACCTGATGCATCAGCTGACTGTTAGTTTATACAGGTCCTTTTGGAGACCAACTGAGCTGGAGTCAGGAGCTTTCTGGTGCAGTGGTGCTGCAGCTAAATACTCTTGATCTGGTGCCTTACTAGGCGGTGCATTGCAGCAGAGAATGCTAAGTGTTATTTTTGTTCCACATTCCCTGTTGTGTCTGTCTCTCCTTTCCTTTTGTTGAATTGGTGCAGTTTACTTTATTCCCTGTCTCACCTCCTAGGGTAGGGGTTGGGGGTTTAGCTCAGGGCTAAACAGGAGATAGGGACAGATCGGTGACTTGGGCCTCCATACCTTCAAGGGTACCCCCAAGTTAAGGAAAGACAGGGCACCCCCTCAGCCTTAGGGGCAGTTCAGGGTCCCAGGTTCCTTGTCCCATGTTTTCCCACTACTGACCCTGACAGCCCTCTATGTACAGTATTATGAGCACCACATAGCCCTACATACCGTATTATGGGCCCCACATAGCCCTACATACAGTATTTTGGGCACTATATAGCCCTCCATACAGTATTATCGGCACCACATAGCCCTCCATATAGTATTATGGGCACCACATAGTCCTTCATACAGTATCATGGGCACCACATAGTCCTCCATACAGTATTGTGGCACCACATAGTCCTCCACACAGTGTTATTGGTACCACATAGTCCTCCATACAGTATAATGGGCCCCATATAGTTCTCCATACTATAATATGGGCCGATATAGTTTTCCATACAGTATTATGGGCCCCATATAGCCCTCCATACAGTTTAATGCGCACCATACATAAAAAATAAATACATTGTTACACCCAACAGTGGCACTTGTGTGTTTATGGATCCACTGTGCCGTAGGGCTGGGCAAACCTAGGAAGGAGCTTAGCCAATCGGCTACCAGGTGTTCACTGGAGCTTCTGATAGTTGAGACAGAATGGGCTACAGGTAGCCGCCAGGTATCACTCCTAAGCAGAAACCGTTTCTGCACCTGCTGACCCCAGGGGTAAGGTACGCTGACACTGATTAAGGCTATGTTCAGACACACCGGTGTCACGACTCTGTTGTTGTGTGTCCCAGGACCAGGGGCTCCTTCCCTGTCACTAACGCTAGGGGCGCCCTAACTCGCCCTTTTCCCGGGAATACTTCTGATGGTGAAGAAGCCGGGGCTACATATCTTGCCTTAGCTCATGAATCCGCCCTCAGTCTGTACCCTTCCCCCACCCAGGGAAGACAAGAATAGCAGTATACCGTAATACACCAACCAGAATAACAAGGTAATACAAACAGGGATAAAAGGAGAAAAACAATCATATAAATATACACACATAAACAACAGAGGTAAATATCCAGGAGTGGAGGATGGGGTTTAAGCCAAA
The DNA here is from genome assembly GCA_033576555.1 of Oophaga sylvatica. NCBI lineage: Eukaryota > Metazoa > Chordata > Amphibia > Anura > Dendrobatidae > Oophaga > Oophaga sylvatica. The sequence continues at coordinate 359 of JARQOD010003937.1, read as the reverse complement.
GTAGGAGAAGAAAGTGAATTATTACACACTCAAGATCTGGCAACAGTCTCAGATAAATCCACCAAATGCCTTCTCAAATAACCTCCAACAACAATCTACAGCAAGGCACAATAAACTACCTCTGACAATGAGTGCTAGTAGGACCCAGATTATATGGGAGATGGGAGTGGCTAACAGTGAACAGCTCAGAGCCTTAAGGTACTGCCACACTAAACAATCCCGCTAGCGATAGCGATAACGACGCATACTAATGCGATCGCTAGCGGGATTGTTTCTATATCGCTAAGTGCGGCCACATTTAGCGATGTCGTTAAGGACGCTATCGCCGTTAGCGATCTTCTTAACGACTTTAGCGGTAC
>JARQOD010003936.1:0-59656 GCA_033576555.1 Oophaga sylvatica | reverse complement strand
GGGTCCCCGAACCCTCATTTGGCCCCCAGGCGGTCGGGATGAGCTCTTTTGTACGCAGGATGAGTCTCCTAGCAGGGGATGTCCGAAGCAAACACCAGAATTGTCCTCCTGACCTAACCTCTCCATTAACCAAATACTGGAGCTTCCGTCTAGAAAAACGAGAATTCAATATTTTCTCAACCACATACCCCAGATTGCCCTCAACCCAAAACAGGATCAGGGGGCACAGCCATAGGAACCAAACGGGCTCGACAAACTCTTCAAAAAGGACTTGTGGAACACGTTATGGATCTTAAATGTCCCTGGAAGAAGTAAACGAAAGGAAACAGGATTAAATCTCCATGATCTTATAAGGTCCATGAACCTAGGCTTAAACTTGGGAGATGCAAACTCTCATGGGGATATTTCTTGAGGACAACCAGCCCCAAGTCCCCCATTTCCCAAACCGGGACCATCAGTCCTATGCCGGTTGGCAAACCGCTGGGCCCTCTCCTGAGAGAGGGACAACCTCTCCATACCTGGTCCCAAATCTGCTGCATACGCTCCACAACAGAGTCAACACCTGGACAGCCCAGAAGCCTCGTCTGTCCTGAGAAAATCGAGGGTGAAACCAAAGTTGCAGAAAAATGGAGACCTCAAGTGGCAGAGCTATCCCTATTATTAAGAGCAAACTCACCCAAGGGCAAAAAAGAGACCAGTCATCCTGATCAGCAAACCCCAAAGCATCTTAGATAAGTCTCCAATGTCTGGTTTGTTCTCTCAGTTTGTCCTTGGTCTGAGGATGAAAAGCGGGAGAAAGACAATTGAACACCAAGTTTAGAACAAAAAGCCCCTCCAAAATCTGGAAACAAACTGGACTCCTCTGTCAGACACAATGTTCTCAGGAATGCCGTGTAACCGAACCACGTGCTGAAGGAACAAGGGCACCAATTCAGAGGAGGAAGGCAACTTAGGTAATGGCACAAGATGTATCATCTTGGAAAACCTATCACAAATCACCCAGATAACGGTCATTCTCTGAGAAACAGGGAGGTCGGAAATAAAATCCATAGAGATATGGGTCCATGGTCTCTTGGGCACAGGCAATGGCATCAACAAACCACTAGAGCGAGAGCAAGGCTTGGAGCGAGAGCAAGTCCCACAGGACTGCACAAACTCCTGACGTCACGAGACAAAGTAGGCCACCAAAAGGACCGACTCACCAAGTCTCTGGTACCAAAAATTCCGGGATGACCGGCCAACACGGAACAATGAATCTCAGACATCACACTCTTCTTCCAAAGGTCTGGGACAAACAATTTCCCAACAGGGCAGCGCTCGGGTTTATCCTCCTGACACCCCTCCAGAGCCAGTCTCAAATTGGGCGAGATGGCATAAAGAACTACACCCTCTTTCAAAATAACAGCAGGATCAGATAACTCAGGAGAGTCCGCAAGGAAACTCCTCGAGAGGGCATCCGCCTTAACATTCTTAGTGCCAGGAAGAAAGGAAACCACAAAATTAAAATGTGTGAAAAACAAGGCCCACCTGGCCTGTCTAGGATTAAGTCGCTTGGCTGATTCCAGATAAACCAGATTCTTATGGTCCGTGAGGACCACCACCTGATGTTTGGCTCCCTCCAGCCAATGTCTCCACTCTTCAAAAGCCCACTTCATGGCCAATAACTCCTAATTACGTTCAGTTGGAGAAAATTTTCGAGAGAAAAAAGCACAAGGGTTACTTTTAGAGGTCTCAGGATCTCTTTGGGACAAAACGGCACCTGCCCCAATTTCAGAGGCATCAACCTCCACCTGAAATGGCAGAGAAACATTAGGCTGCCATAGAACAGGAGCAGAAGTGAATCTCTGCTTAAGTTCCTGAAACGCAGAGACTGCCTCAGGAGGCCAATTCACCACATCAGAACCCTTTTTGGTCAAATCAGTCAATGGTTTAACAATAACAGAGAAATTACCAATAAATTTACGATAAAAATTGGCAAAACCCAAGAATCTCTGAAGAGCCTTTAATGAAGTAGGTTGGACCCAATCACAGATGGCCTGAACCTTGACCGGGTCCATTTCAATAACAGATGGAGACAAAATGAATCCCAGAAATTATATCCTCTGTACGCCAAAAAGACACTTTGATCCCTTCACATACAGAGCATTCTCTCTCAAAATCTGGAACACAGTCCGAACATGTTTCACATGAGAGTCCCAGTCATTGGAAAAAATCAAGATATCATCCAAATAAACAATCAGAAATTTATACACAAAATCCCTGAAAATGTCATTCATGAAGGACTGGAAGACGGAAGGGGCATTAGTGAGCCCAAAGGGCATCACTAGGTACTCAAAATGCCCCTCTGGGCATTCCATTCATCCCCGTGCTTAATGCAAATAAGGTTACACGCCCCCCTGAGGTCAAGCTTGGTAAACCAAGTAGCACTTTTCACCCTGGAAAACAGGTCAGAAATCAAGGGTAACGGATATTGATATTTCACAGTGATATTGTTCAAGAGACGATAATCAATACACGGCCTTAATGAACCATCCTTTTTGGCCACAAAGAAAAAACCGGCACCCAAGGGTGAAGAGGATGGTCTGATATGACCCTTCTCCAATGACTCCTTGATATAAGACCGCATAGCATCATGTTCAGGTACAGACAAGTTAAAAAGGCGACCTTTAGGGAATTTACTACCAGGCACTAATTCAATAGCGCAGTCATAGCTCCTATGGGGGGTCAAGGATGCAGATTTACTTTCGCTAAACACATCAGAAATATCAGTCAAAAAGTCAGGCACATCTTGAGCCTGGGGAGAGGCAGAAAAAACAGGAGTGTTGGCATTAACACATTGGCAACCCCAACTGGTTACAGACACAGATTTCCAATCCAAAACAGGATTATGAGACTGCAACCAAGGGAAACCTAGTACAATAATGTCATGCAGATTATACAGCACCAAAAATTTGCAACTCTCCTGATGATCAGGTTTAACCCTCATTATCACCTGAGTAGAGAACTGGGGTTTATTCTCAGCCAAAGGGGTAGAATCAATCCCCAGTAGGGGAATAGACTTCCGTAGGGGTATTAAGGGAAACCCATAACGTTTAGCAAAATCAAAATCCATCAGGTTAATAGCTGCTCCCGAATCAACAAAAGCCTGAGCAGAAAATGTGGACAGGGAGCATGGTTTCAGAAGCTGGTTCACAAGGCAACACCTTTCCACGCATACCTCTACGCTCACGCAAACGTCTGTCAATTTGAATCGCCAATGACATAGAATCATTGAGACCAGAGGGAGCAGGGAAACCCACCATAACATCTTTTACATTCTCTGACAGACCCTTCCGAAAAAGGGCTGCCAAAGCATCATCATTCCATTTGGTCAGAACTGCCCACTTTAGGAATTTCTGACAGTACAACTCAGCATCCTCAAGCCCCTGATTTAATGCCAGCAAGGTTTTTTCAGCTTGATCAGTGACATTAGGTTCATCGTACAATAACCCCAGAGCCAGAAAAAATGCATCAACATTACTCAAAACAGGATCCCCAGGTGTCAGGGAAAAAGCCCAATCCTGAGGATCGCCGCGCAGGAGAGAGATGACAATTTGAACCTGCTGTGCTGCATTCCTGAGGACTTAGGTTTTAAGGCAAAAAACAACTTACAGTTATTTTTGAAATTCAGAAATTTAGCTCGATCCCCAAAAACAAATCTGGTATGGGGATCCTAGGTTCCACAACCGGCAACCCTGCAAGATAGGTAGAAATACTCCGAACTTCAGTGGCAAGCTGATCCACACGGCCCAATCTGCCTAGACAGAAAAGGATAGGAAGGATTCTTACTGCAATCCAAAAAAAAAACCCAAAAAAGCCAACGCTACTAATTGCAAAAACACCTGAGATCACACGACCTCTACCACCTAAATTAGTTCTCTGGTGTAACAAAACTAAGCCGCAGCCACAGAAAAAACTGGAAAAGGCAAATGAACAAACAGTGCCTCCAGAGGAACCGAGAGGAGCCCAAGCCCCCCGGGGAGGGGAACCTGGCCAACCTCACAGAAATGCAGAGAAATATGCAAATGGCAAGCACAAAAACAGAAAATATCTTATCTGAGAGCAGGAGAAGAGGCAAGACTCAGCAAGCTTCCAAGTGAACCAGGAAACAACGTTGAGACAAGAACAATTTATCACCGGCAACCATGATGGGGGGAAACCTCCCTTATATCCAGCCAGTCTGTGATTCCTGATTGCCAATCCTCATTGAATGGTTCAGTACTGTTTGTAACCACCAGAGGGAGCTTCTGCTCAGAATTCATTTCTAAAACATTCATAACACACCTGTCACGGGTGTGTCGCGGCGGAGATCGTCGCGATTGCACACCCTGACTTCGCACAGCTGAATTTCTGGTGCTGGGTGTTTTTCGGCACTGAGGGAGTTAATTCTTTCTCTCTCGGTGCTGGGCTGACCAGCCTCGCCCAGCTGCGATTGATGTTTTGTTAATTAGCTTCCTTCATATACCTGCTGGTCTGCTGGGGAAGTTGCCGGTGAAAGCATTCATTCAGACCAGCAGAGCGGATCGTTTCTGAGAAGACTTAAGCTAAGAGTGCCTGTTGTGGTTTTTCCTCTCCTCGCTTATTGTTTATCTCCTTAACCTTTTGTGTTCCTCTGTAGTGGAAGTGTTGTATGCAAGGCTGTGTTTTCTTTACCCCTTGTCTGTCTCGTTTGTCTTAGACTGTGTGTAAGCTGTGACCTGCCCATTGTCACGCGGTCTTATGATATGTGTACGATGTCAGTAAACTATTCTTAAAAGAACAACACTCTATTCAACATATAGATTAGCAACATCAGCATGTAAATATAGAATAGATATACCTGACACGATATCCGTTGAACTCAGGGTTAATCTTGAGGACTTGATACACTGTCACAGGAAAGAGGAGGACCGGGGGTCTAACCTGACCCTAAACTGGGGTCCAAACTAATCCCTCACCTTGGAGGTACTGATAATGGTTCAGAGGTCCAAGTCTCCAGCCTAACCCTGTCTCCTATCAGTCCCTGAACCCTGTAATCAGTCCTAAGAAGGATTCTGATTACCACCAAAGGGATATGGGCTGATCTCTGCTAAATACACAGATTAGACATATAAGACAGACTGGAGAAAACACAGACTTGCATACACACTCAAACACTGAAGGAACATAAATGATCTGGGATATTAAACTCTAAGCAAGGTGAGCTTAAAACAACTAAGGAGCTCTTTAACTTAAGTCTATACAGATACAATCCTATCTGTGGTCTGCATGAAGAATTTCACTGGCAACTCCCAACACAGACAACCAGAGATTTAAAGGAAACCAATCAACAAATAATTAATTGCAGCCGGGAGAAAACTGCACCCAGTCCCAGAACTGAGCACAGACAGAATTAACTCCCTAACTGCCAAACACAAAGAAACAGCAACTCAGCTGTGAGAAGTCAGAATGTGCAACCGCGACGATCTTCGTGGCGATGCACACATGACAGTACCCCCCCTTCTACGAGGGGCCTCCGGACCCTCAGGGCCAGGCCTGCCCGGGTGAGCTCTGTGGAAGGTCCGCACCAAACGATCTGCGTTAATGTCAGACGCAGGAACCCACGTCCTCTCCTCTGGACCATACCCCTTCCAATGCACCAAGTACTGAAGGGACCGGCGATTCAGACGTGAGTCAATGATCTTTGACACTTGAAACTCCAAGTTACCATTGACCACCACTGGAGGAGGAGGTAGAGGTGATGGTATGACTGGTGCCACGTACCTCTTAAGTAATGACTTGTGGAACACATTATGAATTTTAAACGTAGGAGGGAGGTCCAGACGAAATGCCACAGGATTAATTATGGAACTGATCCTGTACGGCCCGATGAATCTGGGGCCCAGCTTCCAGGAGGGAACTTTAAGTTTTATATTCCTGGTAGACAACCATACCAGATCGTTCACATTAAGATCTGGACCAGAAACTCTCCTCCTATCAGCCATACGTTTATAACGGTTCCCCATAGCACTCAGATTATTCAATACACCTCTCCATACTGAAGCAAGTGACGACGAGAAACGCTCCTCCTCAGGAACCCCAGAAGGGCCCCCCCATTGAATGTACAAAACTGGGGATGAAAACCATATGCCCCAAAAAACGGGGACTTACCAGTGGACTCGCTCCGCCTGTTGTTAAGAGCGAACTCTGCCAGAGGCAAGAAAGAAGACCAGTCCTCCTGGTTCTCTGAGACAAAACACCGAAGATAAGTCTCTAGGCTTTGATTCAGACGCTCTGTCTGACCATTGGTCTGCGGATGAAAAGCCGAGGAAAATGACAATTGCATCCCCCGACGCAAACAAAATGCCCTCCAAAACTTGGACACAAACTGAGACCCCCTATCTGACACCACATCAGAAGGCAACCCATGAAGTCTCACAATCTCCCCAATGAACACCTGCGCCAGAGTTTTAGCATTAGGGAGGGCAGGAAGAGCAATGAAATGTGCCATCTTACTGAACCTGTCAACAACCACCAGTATGACAGTCTTCCCTGACGACTGAGGAAGGTCCGTGATGAAGTCCATAGACAAATGAGTCCATGGACGCTCCGGAAGTTTCAAGGGTAAGAGGGTCCCAGACGGAAACCGGAGGCTGACACCAAGAAACCCAAAAACTGAAGTTCCTGTACGGCGAATACACACTTTTCCAGTTTGGCGTATAGTTTATTGTCTCGCAAGATCTGCAACACCTGTCTCACATGCTCCTGGTGAGACACAAGATCTGGTGAGTAAATTAAAATGTCATCCAAATATACGACCACAAACAGCCCCACCAGATGACGAAAAATGTCATTAACAAAATGTTGGAATACTGCTGGTGCAGTAGTCAGACCAAAAGGCATGACAAGGTTCTCATAATGTCCCTCCGGCGTGTTAAACGCCGTTTTCCACTCATCCCCCTCTTTTATCCTAATCAGATTATACGCCCCCCTGAGATCCAATTTAGAGAACCATTTGGCGCCAACAATTTGATTGAAGAGATCAGGAATCAGAGGGAGTGGATACGGATCTCGAACAGTAATCCGATTAAGTTCGCGGAAATCCAAGCAAGGGCGTAGGCCTCCATCTTTTTTCTTCACAAAGAAGAACCCCGCGGCCACTGGGAAGATGAAGGTCTAATATGCCCTTTGGCCAGACTTTCCGAAATATAATCTTTCATAGCCTGCCTCTCAGGACCAGAAAGGTTATATAACCTAGCTTTAGGTAACTTAGCATCAGGAAGTAAATTAATAGAGCAGTCATACACGCGATGAGGAGGCAACTCCTGACACCCCTCCTCAGAGAACACATCCCCAAAGTCCTCCAAAAAAGGAGGCAAAGTACTAGGCACGACCGCACTGATGACTGTGTTCATGCAGTTACTTTTGCAAAACTCCCCCCATTGGCTTATATCTCTGGACTGCCAATTAATCACAGGGTTATGTTTAACCAACCAAGGAAGTCCCAACACAATAGGAGTAGGTAGACCCTCCAACACATAACAAGATAATAGTTCCCTATGTATTGCCCCTACCCGAAGGTCAATGTTATGAACCTCATGAACAAAGCTACCTTGGCCGAGAGGCCTGGCGTCAATGGAGAAATATAGGGATCGGTTTGACCAATACACTCAGATGCATACCTTGAGCCTGAGCAAACTGAGCGTCAACCAGATTAGCCCCGGACCCACTATCAAGAAGAACAGAAAATCTCTCCACTCTCGTACCAACCACCACCTCCACTGGTACAAGGAACTGAGAAGAACTAGCGGACGAAATACATACTCCCAGGTTGTCGTCCACCACACAACCTGGGATTAATAGTTTTCCGGAGACTTTTTGCTCAACAAGGCACGGGATGGACATCCCCCAACAAAATGTCCCTCTTTCCCGCAGAAGAAACACCTTCTAGTCCTGCGGCGTACCGCCAATCCCCTCCTACGAAATGATGTCCCTCCCAACTGCATAGGCTCCTCCGAACAGACAAGGGGAACCTCAACATAAGGGACTTTAGTAGTAGGTGGAGTAACAACAGGGAGCGGAGTTACCTCGCACCTCTCCCGGAGCCGTCTATCAGTACGGATAACTAGGGCCATAGCAGCCTCCAGTGATGGAGGAGAATCATACTGAGCCAAAACGTCCTTTAATTTGTCAGAAAGCCCATGACAAAACTGGCTCCTAAGAGCTGGGTCATTCCACTGAGTATCTGTGGCCCATCTACGGAACTCAGAAGCAAATTCCTCCACCGGACGATCTCCCTGCTGTATCTTACGTAATTTTGTCTCAGCAAGAGAGACCCGATCTGGGTCATCATATACCAAACCCAGGGCAGTAAAAAATCGATCTACTGACTGTAGAGCCGGGGATCCCGGAGGAAGGGAGAAGGCCCAGGATTGAGGGTCCCCTTGTAGGAGCGAGATAACAATTCCCACTCTCTGCTCTTCACTCCCTGATGATCGAGGCCGAAGCCGAAAATACAATTTACATGCTTCCCTGAAGGTAAAAAATTTGTCTCGCCCACCAGTGAACCTGTCCGGGAGAGCTACTTTAGGTTCAAATCTGGTTTGCTCCGAGGGAGACAAAACTTTGGACTTAATGTCCGTCAGCTCCATGGATAATCCCTGCAATTGCAGAGCCAGCTGGGCTACTGGATCCATGGCAACTGGGAATAATTTTATTGGCCAGTGAAAATGTCACGCGGTCTTATGATATGTGTACGATGTCAGTAAACTATTCTTAAAAGGACAACACTCTATTCAACATATAGATTAGCAACATCAGCATGTAAATATAGAATAGATATACCTGACACGATATCCGTTGAACTCAGGGTTAATCTTGAGGACTTGATACACTGTCACAGGAAAGAGGAGGACCGGGGGTCTAACCTGACCCTAAACTGGGGTCCAAACTAATCCCTCACCTTGGAGGTACTGATAATGGTTCAGAGGTCCAAGTCTCCAGCCTAACCCTGTCTCCTATCAGTCCCTGAACCCTGTAATCAGTCCTAAGAAGGATTCTGATTACCACCAAAGGGATATGGGCTGATCTCTGCTAAATACACAGATTAGACATATAAGACAGACTGGAGAAAACACAGACTTGCATACACACTCAAACACTGAAGGAACATAAATGATCTGGGATATTAAACTCTAAGCAAGGTGAGCTTAAAACAACTAAGGAGCTCTTTAACTTAAGTCTATACAGATACAATCCTATCTGTGGTCTGCATGAAGAATTTCACTGGCAACTCCCAACACAGACAACCAGAGATTTAAAGGAAACCAATCAACAAATAATTAATTGCAGCCGGGAGAAAACTGCACCCAGTCCCAGAACTGAGCACAGACAGAATTAACTCCCTAACTGCCAAACACAAAGAAACAGCAACTCAGCTGTGAGAAGTCAGAATGTGCAACCGCGACGATCTTCGTGGCGATGCACACATGACAGTACCCCCCCTTCTACGAGGGGCCTCCGGACCCTCAGGGCCAGGCCTGCCCGGGTGAGCTCTGTGGAAGGTCCGCACCAAACGATCTGCGTTAATGTCAGACGCAGGAACCCACGTCCTCTCCTCTGGACCATATCCCTTCCAATGCACCAAGTACTGAAGGGACCGGCGATTCAGACGTGGAGTCAATGATCTTTGACACTTGAAACTCCAAGTTACCATTGACCACCACTGGAGGAGGAGGTAGAGGTGATGGTATGACTGGTGCCACGTACCTCTTAAGTAATGACTTGTGGAACACATTATGAATTTTAAACGTAGGAGGGAGGTCCAGACGAAATGCCACAGGATTAATTATGGAACTGATCCTGTACGGCCCGATGAATCTGGGGCCCAGCTTCCAGGAGGGAACTTTAAGTTTTATATTCCTGGTAGACAACCATACCAGATCGTTCACATTAAGATCTGGACCAGAAACTCTCCTCCTATCAGCCATACGTTTATAACGGTTCCCCATAGCACTCAGATTATTCAATACACCTCTCCATACTGAAGCAAGTGACGACGAGAAACGCTCCTCCTCAGGAACCCCAGAAGGGCCCCCCCCATTGAATGTACAAAACTGGGGATGAAAACCATATGCCCCAAAAAACGGGGACTTACCAGTGGACTCGCTCCGCCTGTTGTTAAGAGCGAACTCTGCCAGAGGCAAGAAAGAAGACCAGTCCTCCTGGTTCTCTGAGACAAAACACCGAAGATAAGTCTCTAGGCTTTGATTCAGACGCTCTGTCTGACCATTGGTCTGCGGATGAAAAGCCGAGGAAAATGACAATTGCATCCCCCGACGCAAACAAAATGCCCTCCAAAACTTGGACACAAACTGAGACCCCCTATCTGACACCACATCAGAAGGCAACCCATGAAGTCTCACAATCTCCCCAATGAACACCTGCGCCAGAGTTTTAGCATTAGGGAGGGCAGGAAGAGCAATGAAATGTGCCATCTTACTGAACCTGTCAACAACCACCAGTATGACAGTCTTCCCTGACGACTGAGGAAGGTCCGTGATGAAGTCCATAGACAAATGAGTCCATGGACGCTCCGGAAGTTTCAAGGGTAAGAGGGTCCCAGACGGAAACCGGAGGCTGACACCAAGAAACCCAAAAACTGAAGTTCCTGTACGGCGAATACACACTTTTCCAGTTTGGCGTATAGTTTATTGTCTCGCAAGATCTGCAACACCTGTCTCACATGCTCCTGGTGAGACACAAGATCTGGTGAGTAAATTAAAATGTCATCCAAATATACGACCACAAACAGCCCCACCAGATGATGAAAAATGTCATTAACAAAATGTTGGAATACTGCTGGTGCAGTAGTCAGACCAAAAGGCATGACAAGGTTCTCATAATGTCCCTCCGGCGTGTTAAACGCCGTTTTCCACTCATCCCCCTCTTTTATCCTAATCAGATTATACGCCCCCCTGAGATCCAATTTAGAGAACCATTTGGCGCCAACAATTTGATTGAAGAGATCAGGAATCAGAGGGAGTGGATACGGATCTCGAACAGTAATCCGATTAAGTTCGCGGAAATCCAAGCAAGGGCGTAGGCCTCCATCTTTTTTCTTCACAAAGAAGAACCCCGCGGCCACTGGGGAAGATGAAGGTCTAATATGCCCTTTGGCCAGACTTTCCGAAATATAATCTTTCATAGCCTGCCTCTCAGGACCAGAAAGGTTATATAACCTAGCTTTAGGTAACTTAGCATCAGGAAGTAAATTAATAGAGCAGTCATACACGCGATGAGGAGGCAACTCCTGACACCCCTCCTCAGAGAACACATCCCCAAAGTCCTCCAAAAAAGGAGGCAAAGTACTAGGCACGACCGCACTGATGACTGTGTTCATGCAGTTACTTTTGCAAAACTCCCCCCATTGGCTTATATCTCTGGACTGCCAATTAATCACAGGGTTATGTTTAACCAACCAAGGAAGTCCCAACACAATAGGAGTAGGTAGACCCTCCAACACATAACAAGATAATAGTTCCCTATGTATTGCCCCTACCCGAAGGTCAATGTTATGAACCTCATGAACAAAGCTACCTTGGCCGAGAGGCCTGGCGTCAATGGAGAATATAGGGATCGGTTTGACCAATACACTCGGATGCATACCTTGAGCCTGAGCAAACTGAGCGTCAACCAGATTAGCCCCGGACCCACTATCAAGAAGAACAGAAAATCTCTCCACTCTCGTACCAACCACCACCTCCACTGGTACAAGGAACTGAGAAGAACTAGCGGACGAAATACATACTCCCAGGTTGTCGTCCACCACACAACCTGGGATTAATAGTTTTCCGGCGACTTTTTGCTCAACAAGGCACGGGATGGACATCCCCCAACAAAATGTCCCTCTTTCCCGCAGAAGAAACACCTTCTAGTCCTGCGGCGTACCGCCAATCCCCTCCTACGAAATGATGTCCCTCCCAACTGCATAGGTGTCATGTGTGCATCGCCACGAAGATCGTCGCGGTTGCACATTCTGACTTCTCACAGCTGAGTTGCTGTTTCTTTGTGTTTGGCAGTTAGGGAGTTAATTCTGTCTGTGCTCAGTTCTGGGACTGGGTGCAGTTTCTTCCGGCTGCAATTAATTATTTGTTGATTGGTTTCCTTTAAATCTCTGGTTGTCTGTGTTGGGAGTTGCCAGTGAAATTCTTCATGCAGACCACAGATAGGATTGTATCTGTATAGACTTAAGTTAAAGAGCTCCTTAGTTGTTTTAAGCTCACCTTGCTTAGAGTTTAATATCCCAGATCATTTATGTTCCTTCTGTGTTTGAGTGTGTATGCAAGTCTGTGTTTTCTCCAGTCTGTCTTATATGTCTAAATCTGTGTATTTAGCAGAGATCAGCCCATATCCCTTTGGTGGTAATCAGAATCCTTCTTAGGACTGATTACAGGGTTCAGGGACTGATAGGAGACAGGGTTAGGCTGGAGACTTGGACCTCTGAACCATTATCAGTACCTCCAAGGTGAGGGATTAGTTAGGACCCCAGTTTAGGGTCAGGTTAGACCCCCGGTCCTCCTCTTTCCTGTGACAGTGTATCAAGTCCTCAAGATTAACCCTGAGTTCAACGGATATCGTGTCAGGTAAATCTATTCTTTATTTACATGCTGATGTTGCTAATCTATATGTTGTATAGAGTGTTGTTCTTTTAAGAATAGTTTACTGACATCGTACACATATCATAAGACCGCGTGACATTTTCACTGGCCCATAAAATTATTCCCAGTTGCCATGGATTCAGTAGCCCAGCTGGCTCTGCAGTTGCAGGGATTATCCATGGAGCTGACGGACATTAAGTCCAAAGTTTTGTCTCCCTCGGAGCAAACCAGATTTGAACCTAAAGTAGCTCTCCCGGACAGGTTCACTGGTGGGCGAGACAAATTTTTTACCTTCAGGGAAGCATGTAAATTGTATTTTCGGCTTCGGCCTCGATCATCAGGGAGTGAAGAGCAGAGAGTGGGAATTGTTATCTCGCTCCTACAAGGGGACCCTCAATCCTGGGCCTTCTCCCTTCCTCCGGGATCCCCGGCTCTACAGTCAGTAGATCTATTTTTTACTGCCCTGGGTTTGGTATATGATGACCCAGATCGGGTCTCTCTTGCTGAGACAAAATTACGTAAGATACAGCAGGGAGATCGTCCGGCGGAGGAATTTGCTTCTGAGTTCCGTAGATGGGCCACAGATACTCAGTGGAATGACCCAGCTCTTAGGAGTCAGTTTTGTCATGGGCTTTCTGACAAATTAAAGGACGTTTTGGCTCAGTATGATTCTCCTCCATCACTGGAGGCTGCTATGGCCTTAGCTATCCGTACTGATAGACGGCTCCGGGAGAGGGGTGAGGTAACTCCGCCCCCTGTTGTTACTCCACCTTCTACTATAGTCCCTTATGTTGAGGTTCCCCTTGTCTGTTCGGAGGAGCCTATGCAGTTGGGAGGGACATCATTTCGTAGGAGGGGATTGGCGGTACGCCGCAGGACTAGAAGGTGTTTCTTCTGCGGGAAAGAGGGACATTTTGTTGGGGGATGTCCATCCCGTGCCTTGTTGAGCAAAAAGTCGCCGGAAAACTGTTAATCCCAGGTTGTGTGGTGGACGACAACCTGGGAGTATGTATTTCGTCCGCTAGTTCTTCTCAGTTCCTTGTACCAGTGGAGGTGGTGGTTGGTACGAGAGTGGAGAGATTTTCTGTTCTTCTTGATAGTGGGTCCGGGGCTAATCTGGTTGACGCTCAGTTTGCTCAGGCTCAAGGTATGCATCTGAGTGTATTGGTCAAACCGATCCCTATATTCTCCATTGACGCCAGGCCTCTCGGCCAAGGTAGCTTTGTTCATGAGGTTCTTAACATTGACCTTCGGGTAGGGGCAATACATAGGGAACTATTATCTTGTTATGTGTTGGAGGGTCTACCTACTCCTATTGTGTTGGGACTTCCTTGGCTGGTTAAACATAACCCTGTGATTAATTGGCAGTCCAGAGATATAAGCCAATGGGGGGAGTTTTGCAAAAGTAACTGCATGAACACAGTCATCAGTGCGGTCGTGCCTAGTACTTTGCCTCCTTTTTTGGAGGACTTTGGGGATGTGTTCTCTGAGGAGGGGTGTCAGGAGTTGCCTCCTCATCGCGTGTATGACTGCTCTATTAATTTACTTCCTGATGCTAAGTTACCTAAAGCTAGGTTATATAACCTTTCTGGTCCTGAGAGGCAGGCTATGAAAGATTATATTTCGGAAAGTCTGGCCAAAGGGCATATTAGACCTTCATCTTCCCCAGTGGCCGCGGGGTTCTTCTTTGTGAAGAAAAAAGATGGAGGCCTACGCCCTTGCTTGGATTTCCGCGAACTTAATCGGATTACTGTTCGAGATCCGTATCCACTCCCTCTGATTCCTGATCTCTTCAATCAAATTGTTGGCGCCAAATGGTTCTCTAAATTGGATCTCAGGGGGGCGTATAATCTGATTAGGATAAAAGAGGGGGATGAGTGGAAAACGGCGTTTAACACGCCGGAGGGACATTATGAGAACCTTGTCATGCCTTTTGGTCTGACTACTGCACCAGCAGTATTCCAACATTTTGTTAATGACATTTTTCGTCATCTGGTGGGGCTGTTTGTGGTCGTATATTTGGATGACATTTTAATTTACTCACCAGATCTTGTGTCTCACCAGGAGCATGTGAGACAGGTGTTGCAGATCTTGCGAGACAATAAACTATACGCCAAAATGGAAAAGTGTGTATTCGCCGTACAGGAACTTCAGTTTTTGGGTTTCTTGGTGTCAGCCTCCGGTTTCCGTATGGACCCTGAAAAGGTGAGAGCAGTGCTTGAATGGGATCAGCCAGAGGATCTTAAGGCTCTGCAGCGTTTTCTGGGGTTTGCTAACTACTACCGGAAATTTATTTGTAATTTCTCATCTGTTGTCAAACCTCTCACTGACATGACAAGAAAAGGGACGGATTTTTCTAAATGGTCGGACAAAGCTTGCCAAGCTTTTTCCTCTTTGAAAAAATGTTTTGCTTCGGCACCCGTTCTCATCCAACCAGATGCATCACAGCCGTTCGTTGTGGAGGTGGACGCGTCTGACGTAGGGGTGGGTGCAATATTGTCCCAGGGTCCGTCCCCTGGTAAATGGCATCCGTGCGCTTTCTTTTCTAAAAAATTGTCGTCCGCCGAAAGGAATTATGATATCGGCAATAGGGAACTTTTGGCCATTAAGTTGGCTTTTGAAGAATGGCGTCACTTTTTGGAGGGGGCAGTCCACCCGGTCACCGTCATTACTGATCACAAGAACCTGCTGTATTTGGAATCTGCTAAGCGTCTGAATTCCAGACAAGCTCGATGGTCGTTGTTTTTTACCAGGTTTAATTTTGTTGTCACTTATCGCCCTGGATCTAAGAATGTTAAGGCGGATGCCTTGTCTCGCAGTTTCCCAGGGGCCGGGAAAATGGATGACCCGATTCCTATCCTTCAGGAGGGGGTGGTAGTGTCGGCTGTATGTTCTGAGCTTGAGGAGGAGGTGTTAGAGGCTCAGGGGGACGCCCCTGCAGGACCTCCAGGGAGACTGTTTGTCCCAAATCAGTTGAGACAAAAGGTTATTGAGGCACATCATAATTCTGCTTTAGCAGGACATCCAGGGAGTAAGGCTACTTTAGATCTCCTTTCTCGCCGGTTTTGGTGGCCTAACGTTAATAAAGATGTTTTAACTTTTGTCGCGTCCTGTGGGGTTTGTGCTCGCTCTAAGACCCCTCATACCCGTCCGTCTGGGACCCTCTTACCCTTGAAACTTCCGGAGCGTCCATGGACTCATTTGTCTATGGACTTCATCACGGACCTTCCTCAGTCGTCAGGGAAGACTGTCATACTGGTGGTTGTTGACAGGTTCAGTAAGATGGCACATTTCATTGCTCTTCCTGCCCTCCCTAATGCTAAAACTCTGGCGCAGGTGTTCATTGGGGAGATTGTGAGACTTCATGGGTTGCCTTCTGATGTGGTGTCAGATCGGGGGTCTCAGTTTGTGTCCAAGTTTTGGAGGGCATTTTGTTTACGTCGGGGGATGCAATTGTCATTTTCCTCGGCTTTTCATCCGCAGACCAATGGTCAGACAGAGCGTCTGAATCAAAGCCTAGAGACTTATCTTCGGTGTTTTGTCTCAGAGAACCAGGAGGACTGGTCTTCTTTCTTGCCTCTGGCAGAGTTCGCTCTTAACAACAGGCGGAGCGAGTCCACTGGTAAGTCCCCGTTTTTTGGGGCATATGGTTTTCATCCCCAGTTTTGTACTTTCAATGGGGGGGGCCCTTCTGGGGTTCCTGAGGAGGAGCGTTTCTCGTCGTCACTTGCTTCAGTGTGGAGAGGTGTATTGAATAATCTGAGTGCTATGGGGAACCGTTATAAACGTATGGCTGATAGGAGGAGAGTTTCTGGTCCAGATCTTAATGTGAACGATCTGGTATGGTTGTCTACCAGGAATATAAAACTTAAAGTTCCCTCCTGGAAGCTGGGCCCCAGATTCATCGGGCCGTACAGGATCAGTTCCATAATTAATCCTGTGGCATTTCGTCTGGACCTCCCTCCTACGTTTAAAATTCATAATGTGTTCCACAAGTCATTACTTAAGAGGTACGTGGCACCAGTCATACCATCACCTCTACCTCCTCCTCCAGTGGTGGTCAATGGTAACTTGGAGTTTCAAGTGTCAAAGATCATTGACTCACGTCTGAATCGCCGGTCCCTTCAGTACTTGGTGCATTGGAAGGGGTATGGTCCAGAGGAGAGGACGTGGGTTCCTGCGTCTGACATTAACGCAGATCGTTTGGTGCGGACCTTCCACAGAACTCACCCGGGCAAACCTGGCCCTGAGGGTCCGGAGGCCCCTCGTAGAAGGGGGGGTACTGTCATGTGTGCATCGCCACGAAGATCGTCGCGGTTGCACATTCTGACTTCTCACAGCTGAGTTGCTGTTTCTTTGTGTTTGGCAGTTAGGGAGTTAATTCTGTCTGTGCTCAGTTCTGGGACTGGGTGCAGTTTCTTCCGGCTGCAATTAATTATTTGTTGATTGGTTTCCTTTAAATCTCTGGTTGTCTGTGTTGGGAGTTGCCAGTGAAATTCTTCATGCAGACCACAGATAGGATTGTATCTGTATAGACTTAAGTTAAAGAGCTCCTTAGTTGTTTTAAGCTCACCTTGCTTAGAGTTTAATATCCCAGATCATTTATGTTCCTTCTGTGTTTGAGTGTGTATGCAAGTCTGTGTTTTCTCCAGTCTGTCTTATATGTCTAAATCTGTGTATTTAGCAGAGATCAGCCCATATCCCTTTGGTGGTAATCAGAATCCTTCTTAGGACTGATTACAGGGTTCAGGGACTGATAGGAGACAGGGTTAGGCTGGAGACTTGGACCTCTGAACCATTATCAGTACCTCCAAGGTGAGGGATTAGTTAGGACCCCAGTTTAGGGTCAGGTTAGACCCCCGGTCCTCCTCTTTCCTGTGACAGTGTATCAAGTCCTCAAGATTAACCCTGAGTTCAACGGATATCGTGTCAGGTAAATCTATTCTTTATTTACATGCTGATGTTGCTAATCTATATGTTGTATAGAGTGTTGTTCTTTTAAGAATAGTTTACTGACATCGTACACATATCATAAGACCGCGTGACAATAGGCTCCTCCGAACAGACAAGGGGAACCTCAACATAAGGGACTTTAGTAGTAGGTGGAGTAACAACAGGGAGCGGAGTTACCTCGCACCTCTCCCGGAGCCGTCTATCAGTACGGATAACTAGGGCCATAGCAGCCTCCAGTGATGGAGGAGAATCATACTGAGCCAAAACGTCCTTTAATTTGTCAGAAAGCCCATGACAAAACTGGCTCCTAAGAGCTGGGTCATTCCACTGAGTATCTGTGGCCCATCTACGGAACTCAGAAGCAAATTCCTCCACCGGACGATCTCCCTGCTGTATCTTACGTAATTTTGTCTCAGCAAGAGAGACCCGATCTGGGTCATCATATACCAAACCCAGGGCAGTAAAAAGTCGATCTACTGACTGTAGAGTCGGGGATCCCGGAGGAAGGGAGAAGGCCCAGGATTGAGGGTCCCCTTGTAGGAGCGAGATAACAATTCCCACTCTCTGCTCTTCACTCCCTGATGATCGAGGCCGAAGCCGAAAATACAATTTACATGCTTCCCTGAAGGTAAAAAATTTGTCTCGCCCACCAGTGAACCTGTCCGGGAGAGCTACTTTAGGTTCAAATCTGGTTTGCTCCGAGGGAGACAAAACTTTGGACTTAATGTCCGTCAGCTCCATGGATAATCCCTGCAACTGCAGAGCCAGCTGGGCTACTGGATCCATGGCAACTGGGAATAATTTTATTGGCCAGTGAAAATGTCACGCGGTCTTATGATATGTGTACGATGTCAGTAAACTATTCTTAAAAGAACAACACTCTATTCAACATATAGATTAGCAACATCAGCATTTAAATATAGAATAGATATACCTGACACGATATCCGTTGAACTCAGGGTTAATCTTGAGGACTTGATACACTGTCACAGGAAAGAGGAGGACCGGGGGTCTAACCTGACCCTAAACTGGGGTCCTAACTAATCCCTCACCTTGGAGGTACTGATAATGGTTCAGAGGTCCAAGTCTCCAGCCTAACCCTGTCTCCTATCAGTCCCTGAACCCTGTAATCAGTCCTAAGAAGGATTCTGATTACCACCAAAGGGATATGGGCTGATCTCTGCTAAATACACAGATTAGACATATAAGACAGACTGGAGAAAACACAGACTTGCATACACACTCAAACACTGAAGGAACATAAATGATCTGGGATATTAAACTCTAAGCAAGGTGAGCTTAAAACAACTAAGGAGCTCTTTAACTTAAGTCTATACAGATACAATCCTATCTGTGGTCTGCATGAAGAATTTCACTGGCAACTCCCAACACAGACAACCAGAGATTTAAAGGAAACCAATCAACAAATAATTAATTGCAGCCGGGAGAAAACTGCACCCAGTCCCAGAACTGAGCACAGACAGAATTAACTCCCTAACTGCCAAACACAAAGAAACAGCAACTCAGCTGTGAGAAGTCAGAATGTGCAACCGCGACGATCTTCGTGGCGATGCACACATGACACCCATTCCCTGTGGTGGTAATCAGGGTCCTTCTCAGGACTAGATTACAGTGGTCAGGGATCTACAGGAGACAGGGTTACGCTGGCGGCCTGGACCTCTGTACCATTAATAGTACCTCCAGGCAGAGGGACTAGTCAGGACCCCAGTTCAGGGTCAGCATAGACCCCGGTCCACCTCTATCCAGAGACAGCGTGACACGTACACAGTATTGACCCACAATACATAGGATATTATGTCAGGTAAGACATTGCTGGCAGATACTATGTATACATGTTGATTTTCTCTATTATATGAAATTTAGAATGATGTCACATTAGATATAGGTTGCTATCTTTGAATATATCTGTTATACGTCGTGACATTTTCACCGGCCTATCTAAAGATTCTCCCCAGCCACCATGGATCCAGTAGCCCATTTAGCTCAGCAGTTGCAGAGTTTGTCCATGGAGCTGACGGACGTTAAATCCAAGGTTTTGTACCCCGGGAGCAAACCAGATTTGAACCTAAAGTAGCTCTCCCGGACAGGTTCACTGGTGGGCGGGACAAGTTTTTTATTTTCCGGGAAGCATGTAAATTGTATTTTCGGCTGCGGCCGCAGTCGTCGGGGAGTGAGGATCAGAGGGTGGGAATTGTCATCTCGCTCTTACAAAGGGACCCTCAATCCTGGGCATTCTCTCTCCCCCCGGGCTCCCCGGCTCTCCAGTCAGTGGACCGATTTTTTACAGCCCTGGGTCTGGTATATGATGACCCGGATCGGGTCTCCCTTGCTGAAATAAAGTTACGTAGGATACAGCAGGGAGATCGTCCGGCGGAGGAATTTTCTTCATAGTTCCGTAGGTGGGCCACGGATACTCAGTGGAATGACCCGGCTCTTAAGAGCCAGTTTTGTCAAGGTTTATCTGACAAATTAAAAGATGTGTTGGCTCAGTATGATTCTCCCCCGTCACTGGAGGC
This sequence comes from Oophaga sylvatica, assembly GCA_033576555.1. NCBI lineage: Eukaryota > Metazoa > Chordata > Amphibia > Anura > Dendrobatidae > Oophaga > Oophaga sylvatica. The sequence goes on along the minus strand of JARQOD010003936.1, from coordinate 39,510 downwards.
CGCTATGGCTCTTGCTATTCGCATTGATAGACGGCTTCGGGAGAGGTGTGGGGTAACTCCGCCCCCTGTGATGACTCCACCTCCTTCTAAAGTCCCTAATATTGAGGTTCCCCTGGTTTGTTCCGAGGAACCTACAGTCAGGGCCAGAAATATTTGGACAGTGACACAATTTTCGCGAGTTGGGCTCTGCATGCTACCACATTGGATTTGAAATGAAACCTCTACAACAGAATTCAAGTGCAGATTGTAACGTTTAATTTGAAGGGTTGAACAAAAATATGTGTTAGAAAATGTAGGAATTGTACACATTTCTTTACAAACACTCCACATTTTAGGAGGTCAAAAGTAATTGGACAAATAAACATAACTCAAACAAAATATTTTTATTTTCAAAATTTTGTGGCGAATCCTTTGGAGGCAATCACTGCCTTAAGTCTGGAACCCATGGACATCACCAAACGCTGGGTTTCCTCCTTCTTAATGCTTTGCCAGACCTTTACAGCCGCAGCCTTCAGGTCTTGCTTGTTTTTGGGTCTTTCCCTCTTAAGTCTGGATTTGAGCAAGTGAAATGCATGCTCAATTGGGTTAAGATCTGGTGATTGACTTGGCCATTGAAGAATGTTCCACTTTTTTGCACTCATGAACTCCTGTGTAGCTTTGGCTGTATGCTTGGGGTCATTATCCATCTGTACTATGAAGCGCCATCCAATCAAGTTTGCAGCATTTGGCTGAATCTGGGCTGAAAGTATATCCCGGTACACTTCAGAATTCATCCGGCTACTCTTGTCTGCTGTTATGTCATCAATAAACACAAGTGACCCAGTGCCATTGAAAGCCATGCATGCCCATGCCATCACGTTGCCTCCACCATGTTTTACAGAGGATGTGGTGTGCCTTGGATCATGTGCCGTTCCCTTTCTTCTCCAAACTTTTGGCTTCCCATCATTCTGGTACAGGTTGATCTTTGTCTCATCTGTCCATAGAATACTTTTCCAGAACTGAGCTGGCTTCTGGAGGTGTTTTTCAGCAAATTTAACTCTGGCCTGTCTATTTTTGGAATTGATGAATGGTTTGCATCTAGATGTGAACCCTTTGTATTTACTTTCATGGAGTCTTCTCTTTACTGTTGACTTAGAGACAGATACACCTACTTCACTGAGAGTGTTCTGGACTTCAGTTGATGTTGTGAACGGGTTCTTCTTCACCAAAGAAAGTATGCGGCGATCATCCACCACTGTTGTCTTCCGTGGGCTCCCAGGTCTTTTTGGATTGATGAGTTCACCAGTGCTTTCTTTCTTTCTCAGGATGTACCAAATTGTAGATTTTGCCACTTCTAATGTTGTAGCAATTTCTTGGATGGGTTTTTTTCTGTTCTTGCAGCTTAAGGATGGCTTGTTTCACCTGCATGGAGAGCTCCTGTGACCACATGTTTCCTTCACAGCAAAACCTTCCAAATGCAAACACCACACCTCAAATCAACTTCGGCCCTTTCATCTGCTTAATTGAGAATGACATAACAAAGGGATTGCCCACACCTGTCCATGAAATAGCCTTGGAGTCATTTGTCCAATTACTTTTGGTCCCTTTAAAAACAGGGTGGCACATGTTAAGGAGCTGAAACTCCTAAACCCTTCATCCAATTTTAATGTGGATACCCTCAAATGAAAGCTGAAAGTCTGAACTTCAACTGCATCTGATTTGTTTTGTTTCAAATTCATTGTGGTAATGTCTAGAACCAAAATTAGATAAATGTTGTCTCTGTCCAAATATTTATGGACCTAACTGTATGCAGTTGGGAGGGACATCATTCCGAGGGAGGGGATCGGCTGTGCGCCGCAAAACAAGAAGGTGTTTCTTCTGCGGGAGAGAGGGACATTTTATTGAGGGGTGTCCATCCCGTACTGTACTGAGCAAGAAGTCGCCGGAAAACTATTAATCCCAGGTTGTGTGGTGGACGACAATCTGGGAGTATGTATTTCGTCCCCAAGTCCGTCTCAGTTTCTCGTACCAGCGGAGGTGGTGGTAGGTACGAGAACTGAGAGGATTTCTGTTCTTCTGGATAGTGGGGCCGCGGCTAATCTGGTGGACGCTCGGTTTGCCTATCCCTATATTCTCTATTGACGCCAGGCCTCTCGGTCAAGGTAGCTTTGTGCAAGCCGTGCATAACATAGACCTTCGAGTGGGGGCAATACATAAAGAACTATTGTCTTGTTATGTGTTGGAGGGCCTTCCCACTCCTATTGTGTTGGGACTTCCTTGGTTAACTAAACATAACCCAGTTATTAATTGGCAATCCAGAGAGATAAGCCAGTGGGGTGAATTTTGCAATAGTAACTGCATGAACACGGTCATCGGTACGGTCGTGCCTAGAACCTTACCTCCTTTTCTGGTGGACTTTGAGGATGTGTTTTCAGAGGAAGGGTGTCAAGAATTACCTCCTCATCGCGCATATGACTGTGCTATAAAATTGCTTCCTGATGCTAAGTTACCAAAATCTAGGTTATATAACCTTTCTGGTCCTGAGAGGCAAGCTATGAAGGATTACATTTCGGAAAGTCTGGCCAAGGGGCATATTAGACCTTCATCTTCCCCAGTGGCCGCGGGGTTCTTCTTTGTGAAGAAAAGAGATGGAGGCCTACGCCCTTGCCTGGATTTCCGTGAGCTTAATCGGATTACTGTCCGAGATCCGTATCCGCTCCCACTTATTCCTGATCTCTTCAATCAGATTGTGGGCGCCAAATGGTTCTCTAAGTTGGATCTCAGGGGGGCGTATAATCTGATTAGGATAAAGGAGGGGGATGAGTGGAAGACGGCGTTTAACACTCCGGAGGGACATTATGAGAACCTTGTCATGCCTTTCGGTCTGACTACTGCCCCGGCAGTGTTTCAACATTTTGTTAATGACATCTTTCGCCACCTAGTGGGACAGTTTGTTGTCATTTATCTAGATGACATCTTAATTTACTCGCCGGATCTTGTGTCTCATCAGGAGCATGTGAGACAAGTGTTGCAGATCTTGCGAGATAATAAACTGTACGCCAAATGGGAGAAGTGTGTATTCGCTGTACAAGAACTTCAGTTTTTAGGATTCTTGGTGTCAGCCTCCGGTTTCCGTATGGACCCTGGGAAAGTGAAGGCTGTGCTTGAATGGGATCGGCCAGAGGATCTTAAAGCACTGCAGCGTTTCCTGGGGTTTGCTAACTACTACCGGAAATTTATTCGTAATTTCTCATCTGTTGTCAAACCTCTCACTGACATGACAAAAAAAGGGACGGATTTTTCTAGGTGGTCTGACAAAGCTTGTCAAGCATTTTCCTCCTTGAAAAAATAGTTTGCTTCAGCACCCATACTCATCCAACCTGATGCATCACAACCGTTCATTGTGGAGGTAGACGCATCTGACGTAGGAGTGGGTGCGGTATTATCTCAAGGTCCGTCCCCTGGTAAATGGCATCCGTGCGCTTTCTTCTCTAAAAAATTGTCGTCCGCCGAGAGGAATTATGATGTCGGCAATAGGGAACTCTTGGCCATTAAGTTGGCTTTTGAAGAGTGGCGTCACTTTTTGGAGGGGGCAGTCCACCCGGTCACCGTCATTACTGATCACAAGAACCTGCTGTATTTAGAGTCTGCAAAACGTCTGAATTCCAGACAAGCTAGATGGTCGTTGTTTTTTACCAGGTTTAATTTTGTCGTCACATATCGTCCTGGGTCAAAAAATGTAAAGGTTGATGCCTTATCTCGTAGTTTCCCGGGGGCCGGGAAGACGGATGACCCGGTTCCTATTCTTCAGGAGGGAGTTGTGGTGTCGGCTGTATGCTCTGAGCTTGAGGAGGAGGTATTGGAGGCTCAGGGGGACGCCCCTGTAGGACCTCCAGGGAAACTGTTTGTTCCAGATCAGTTAAGACAAAAGGTTATCGAGGCACATCATAATTCTGCTTTGGCAGGACACCCAGGGAGTAAAGCAACTGTAGATCTCGTTTCTCGCCGGTTTTGGTGGCCTAACTTAAATAAAGAGGTGGTAACTTTTGTCGCGTCCTGTGGGGTATGTGCGCGCTTTAAGACCCCACATACCCGTCCGTCTGGGGCCCTTTTACCGTTGAAAATCCCGGAGCGTCCATGGACCCATCTGTCTATGGACTTCATTACGGACCTTCCTCCGTCTTCAGGTAAAACTGTCATACTAGTTGTAGTTGACAGGTTCAGCAAAATGGCACATTTTATTGCTCTTCCTGCTCTTCCTAATGCTAAAACTCTGGCGCAGGTGTTCATTGGGGAGATTGTGAGACTTCACGGGTTGCCTTCCGATGTGGTGTCGGATCGGGGGTCTCAGTTTGTGTCCAAATTCTGGAAGGCATTTTGTTCTCGTCGGGGGATGCAGTTGTCATTTTCTTCGGCTTTTCGTCCGCAGACCAATGGTCAGACAGAGCGTCTGAATCAGAGCTTAGAGACATATCTCCGGTGTTTTGTCTCAGAGAACCAAGAGGACTGGTCTTCTTTCTTGCCTCTGGCAGAGTTCGCTCTTAACAATAGGCGGAGCGAGTCCACTGGTAAGTCCCCGTTTTTTGGGGCATATGGTTTTCACCCCCAGTTTTGTACTTTCAATGGGGGGGGCTCTTCTGGGTTCCTGAGGAGGAACGATTTTCGTCGTCACTTGCTTCAGTGTGGAGAGGAGTGCTTAATAATCTGAGCACTTATGGGGAACCGATACAAACGTATGGCTGATAGGAGGAGAGTGTCTGGTCCGGACCTAAGTGTGAACGATCTGGTATGGTTGTCTACCAAGAATATAAAACTTAAGGTTCCCTCCTGGAAACTCGGTCCCAGATTCATCGGGCCATACAGGATCAGTTCAATAGTTAATCCGGTGGCTTTCCGTCTTGACCTCCCTCCTACATTTAAAATCCACAATGTGTTCCACAAATCGTTGCTTAAGAGGTACGTGGCACCAGTTATACCGTCACCTCTACCTCCTCCTCCAGTGGTGGTCAATGGTAATTTGGAGTTTCAGGTATCGAAGATCATTGACTCACGTCTGAATCGCCGGTCCCTTCAGTACCTTGTTCATTGGAGGGGGTATGGTCCTGAGGAGAGGATGTGGGTTTCTGCGTCGGATATTAACGCAGACCGTTTGGTTCGGGCCTTCCACACTACTCACCCAGATAGACCAGGCCCTGAGGGTCCAGAGGCCCCTCGTAGAAGGGGGGGTACTGTCACGGGTGTGTCGCGGCGGAGATCGTCGCGATTGCACACCCTGACTTCGCACAGCTGAGTTTCTGGTGCTGGGTGTTTTTCGGCACTGAGGGAGTTAATTCTTTCTCTCTCGGTGCTGGGCTGACCAGCCTCGCCCAGCTGCGATTGATTTTTTGTTAATTAGCTTCCTTCATATACCTGCTGGTCTGCTGGGGAAGTTGCCGGTGAAAGCATTCATTCAGACCAGCAGAGCGGATCATTTCTGAGAAGACTTAAGCTAAGAGTGCCTGTTGTGGTTTTTCCTCTCCTCGCTTATTGTTTATCTCCTTAACCTTTTGTGTTCCTCTGTAGTGGAAGTGTTGTATGCAAGGCTGTGTTTTCTTTACCCCTTGTCTGTCTCGTTTGTCTTAGACTGTGTGTAAGCTGTGACCTGCCCATTCCCTGTGGTGGTAATCAGGGTCCTTCTCAGGACTAGATTACAGTGGTCAGGGATCTACAGGAGACAGGGTTACGCTGGCGGCCTGGACCTCTGTACCATTAACAGTACCTCCAGGCAGAGGGACTAGTCAGGACCCCAGTTCAGGGTCAGCATAGACCCCGGTCCACCTCTATCCAGAGACAGCGTGACACGTACACAGTATTGACCCACAATACATAGGATATTATGTCAGGTAAGACATTGCTGGCAGATACTATGTATACATGTTGATTTTCTCTATTATATGAAATTTAGAATGATGTCACATTAGATATAGGTTGCTATCTTTGAATATATCTGTTATACGTCGTGACAACACCTCCCTGTGCGCACTTCCCGCAGCCGCCAAACTTTGATAAGTGACACAGTTCACTTATCAGAGCTTGCGCCTGCCGTCCGTTTTCCCTTTTTTTTTCCACCTCCCTTTCCGCCACCTCCTTATGCGCACATGCCGCAGCCGCCAAACTTTGATAAGTGACACAGTTCACTTATCAGAGCTTGGGCCTGTAGTTTTTCCTTTTTTTTTTTACACCTCCCTTTCCACTACATCCCGCAGCTGCCGGACTTTGATAAGTGACACAGTTCACTTATCAGAGCACGTGCCTGCTGTTTTACACTTTTCTTTTCACAGGCATTTTTTTCTCCCTATTTGCTTTTTTTCTTTTAGCTTTTTCTTTTTAGACAAGTTTGCACCAATCACTATCCCCCCCCACACACACAGTTATAAATAAAGTACACCCAAGCACCATACTAAAAAAAAATGTCCCGCCCGTCACGTTCATCCCAAAAGCGCTATTCATTGGAGGAGGCATATGCTTTCCTTGCCTCCGCCACTGATAGTGAGGGAGAGGATCCCACATTTTTATACTTTTCTGATTCTTCATCCTCTTCCTCCTCCTCCTCCTCATCTTCCTCCTCGGGTCCTGCGGAACTGCCACGCAGACGCCCCAGGACAGAAGATGAGGCATCTCCCACCATTCCAGAAGACGAAGCCGAACCAGCGCACTCCACTGCGGACCCGTATGGACCTCGCCCCCCGAAAATTATGAGCCACTGATTCCTGACGCTTCAGAGACTGGGAGTTTTGTGGAAACTGTTTGGATAAGAATACAAGGACAGAACAATGGAAAGGACACCATTGTAGGCATTTACTACAGGCCACCTATGCAAGCTGAAGATATGGATGAACTCTTTATGCATCAAATGGCCAAGTTCTCCAAAAAATATGACATAGTGGTCATGGGAGATTTCAACTATCCAGACATTTGTTGGGAATCTCTCTCAGGCAAAACTAACAGGTCAAGGAAATTCTTATCCTCTCTTGCTGACAACTTTATCTTTCAAAAGATAGGGGAGAAAACAAGGGGATCTGCTACCTTGCATCTAATCCTTATAAACAGGGAGGAAATGGTTGAGGAGGTAAGAGTGGCTGGGACCCTAGGAGGTAGTGACCATGCTATTTTAGAATTTTGGATAACAAGAGGAGGAAGACCTGTGAAGACTCAGACATCAAGGTTAGATTTCAGAAAGGCAAATTTTAAGGGACTCAGAGAGAGAATTGGAGGGATCCAATGGCAGGATATCCTTAAGGACAAAAATGTCCAGGAAGGATGGGACATCTTGAAAAATGAGATTCTCAAAGCACAATCATTAACAATTCCGAAAAGAGGGAAGAATGGGAAGCATTTAAGGAAACCAGGATGGATGAACACAGAACTTAAACACATGCTAAAAAGGAAGAAAGAAATGTTTATCAAATGGAAAGAAGGAGGCATATCTAAAGAAGAATATAATGCCATCTGCAGAACCTGCAGGGCACAAATCAGATTATCTAAAGCTGACAATGAATTAAGGCTTGCAAGAGATGTCAAAAGCAACAAAAAAGAATTTTGGGGATACGTCAAAAGTAAAAGAAAAGTCAAAGATGCTATAGGATTTTTACAGGATGAAAATGATGAAATGGTAAGACAGGATGTTGAGAAGGCTGAATGTTGTGAATGTGTTTGAGATGAGTTCTGAGCAGAGGCTCCCTCTGGTGGTTACAAGCGGTGCTAGTGAAGATTGTGAGGACTGGGAATCAGGTGTTACTGACTGGTCTTATATAAGGGAGTCATTTTCCCATCAGGGTTGCCGGTGATCAATTGTTCTGGTCTGAATCCTTCTTTCCAGTTTCCCTTGTAGCCTGCTGTGTCGTGTCTGCATCTCCTGCTAACAGATAAGACTATTTCTTCTTTTGTGTTTTTGCTGTATTTTTGCATTTTGTCCTGCACTTCTGTGGGGGCCTTCAGGGTCCCCTCCGGGGGCATTTGCCCTCTCTGTTTAGTTCAGCCACTGAGTTTTGTACTTTTGCTTTTTCCAGTTTTTTCAGTGGCTGCTATTTTGATTTTGTTACACCAGAGAACTAATTTAGGTGGTAGAGGTCGTGTGATCTCAGGTGATTTTGAAATTAGTAGAGTTGGTGCTTTTCAGGGTTTTCTGGGATTGCAGTAAGTGCCCTTCCTATCCTTTTCTATTTAGATAGTTTGGGCCCCAGCGTTTGCTCATACTATTTTCTTTCTGTGTCAGTATTTCCTCTTGTCTAACCGCCATTACATGTTTGGGGGCTTTCTATTATCTTTGGGGTTCTGCTCCGGGGCAGATAGCTTTCCTATTTCTATCTTTAGGTGTAGTTAGTTTCTCAGGCTGTGACGAGGCGTCTAGGACCAACGTAGGAACGCTCCACGGCTGCCTCTAGTTGTGGTGGTTAGTCAGGGTACTGCAATCTCATAGATTCCAACTGCTCTGGTGTATTTCCTTTTTTACCTGCACTCCTCAGCTACCGAAACATAACAGTATCACCGGCCTAAAAATTGAAAATTGTATGGTACTCACAGAAGGGAAAAAATATTGTGAAAGAAAAAAGGTTGTCAGAGATATTTTTCTGTTTGTTGCATTTTTTTCCCTCTGTATCTCTGGGTGCTGGGGAGGATCTTTTCTCCCAATGGAGTTTGCACAGTTGTCTGGCCGTGTGGATCGGCTTGCCACTGAGGTTCGGAGTATTGCTATCTATCTTGCTGGGTTGCCTGTTGTGGAACCTAGGATCCCATGCCAGATTTGTTTTTAGGGGATCGAGCTAAGTTTCAGAATTTCAAAAATATTGTAAATTGTTTTTTGCCTTAAAATCTAAGTCCTCAGGAAACGCAGCGCAGCAGGTTCAAATTATCATCTCTCTCCTGCGCGGCGATCCTCAGGATTGGGCTTTTTCCCTGATACCTGGGGATCCTGTTTTGAGTGATGTTGATGCATTTTTTCAGGCTTTGGGGTTATTGTACGATGAGCCTAATGTCACTGATCAAGCTGAAAAAGCCTTGTTGGCATTAAATCAGGGGCTTGATGACGCTGAGTTGTACTGTCAGAGATTCCGTAGGTGGGCAGTCCTGACCAAATGGAATGACGACGCTTTGGCGGCCCTTTTCCGAAAGGGTCTGTCAGATAATGTAAAGGATGTTATGGTGGGATTCCCTTGATACCCCTACAGAAGTCTATTCCCCTACTGGGGATCGATTGTACCCCTTTGGCTGAGAATAAACCCCAGTTTTCTACTCAGGTGATAATGAGGGTTGAACCTGATCACCAGGAGTGCTGCAAATTTTTGGTTCTATATAATCTGCATGACATTATCGTGCTGGGTTTCCCTTGGTTACAGTCTCATAATCCTGTTTTGGATTGGAAATCTGTGTCTGTAACCAGTTGGGGCTGCCAATGTGTTAATACCAACACTCCTGTTTTTTCTGCCTCCCCCAGGCTCAGGATGTTCCTGACTTTTTGATTGATTTTTCTGATGTGTTTAGCGAAAGTAAATCTGCATCCTTGCCTCCCCATAGGAGCTATGACTGCGCTATTGAATTAGTGCCGGGTAGTAAATTCCCTAAAGGTCGCCTTTTTAACTTGTCTGTACCTGAACATGACGCTATGCGGTCTTATATCAAGGAATCATTGGAGAAGGGTCATATCAGACCATCCTCTTCACCCTTAGGTGCCGGTTTTTTCTTTGTGGCCAAAAAAGATGGTTCATTAAGGCCGTGTATTGATTATCGTCTCTTGAACAATATTACTGTGAAATATCAATACCCGTTACCCTTGATTTCTGACCTGTTTTCCAGGGTGAAAAACGCTACTTGGTTTACCAAGCTTGACCTCAGGGGGGCGTATAACCTTATTCGCATTAAGCACGGGGATGAATGGAAGACGGCATTCAATACCCCTGAAGGGCATTTTGAGTACCTAGTGATGCCCTTTGGGCTCACTAATGCTCCTTCCGTCTTCCAGTCCTTCATGAATGACATTTTCAGGGATTTTGTGGACAAATTTCTGATTGTTTATTTGGATGATATCTTGATTTTTTCTAATGACTGGGACTCTCATGTGAAACATGTTCGAACTGTATTCCAGATTTTGAGAGAGAATGCTCTGTATGTGAAGGGATCAAAGTGTCTTTTTGGCGTACAGAGGATCTCATTTCTGGGATTCATTTTGTCCCCATCTGTTATTGAAATGGACCCGGTCAAGGTTCAGGCCATCTGTGATTGGGTCCAACCTACTTCATTAAAGGCTCTTCAGAGATTTTGGGGTTTTGCCAATTTTTATCGTAAATTTATTGGTAATTTCTCGGTTATTGTTAAACCATTTACTGATTTGACCAGAAAGGGTTCTGATATGGTGAATTGGCCTCCTGAGGCAGTCTCTGCATTTCAGGAACTTAAGCAGAGATTCACTTCTGCTCCTGTTCTACGGCAGCCTGATGTTTCTCTGCCATTTCAGGTTGAGGTTGATGCCTCTGAAATTGGGGCAGGTGCCGTTTTGTCCCAAAAAGATCCAGAGACCTCTAAAAGTAACCCTTGTGCCTTTTTCTCTCGAAAATTTTCTCCTACTGAACGTAATTATGACGTGGGTAATCGGGAGTTATTGGCTATGAAGTGGGCTTTTGAAGAGTGGAGACATTGGCTGGAGGGAGCCAAACATCAGGTGGTGGTCCTTACGGACCATAAGAATCTGGTCTATCTGGAATCTGCCAAGCGACTCAATCCTAGACAGGACAGGTGGGCCTTGTTTTTCACTCGTTTTAATTTTGTGGTTTCCTTTCTTCCTGGCACTAAGAATGTTAAGGCGGATGCCCTCTCGAGGAGTTTCCTTGCGGACTCTCCTGAGTTATCTGATCCTTCTGTTATTTTGAAAGAGGGTGTAGTTCTTTCCGCCATCTCGCCCAATTTAAGACTTGCTCTGGAGGGGTGTCAGGAGGATAGGCCCGAGCGCTGCCCTGTTGGAAAATTGTTTGTCCCGGACCAATGGAAAAAGAGTGTGATGTCTGAGATTCATTGTTCCGCATTGGCTGGGCATCCCGGAATTTTTGGTACCAGAGACTTGGTTAGTCGGTCCTTTTGGTGGCCTACCTTGTCTCGTGATGTCAGGGAATTTGTGCAGTCCTGCAGGACTTGCTCTCGCTCCAAGCCTTGCTCTCGCTCTAGTGGTTTGTTGATGCCATTGCCTGTGCCCAAGAGACCATGGACCCATATCTCTATGGATTTCATTTCCGATCTTCCTGTTTCTCAGAGAATGACCACCATCTGGGTAATTTGTGATAGGTTTTCCAAAATGATACATCTTGTGCCATTACCTAAGTTGCCTTCCTCCTCTGAATTGGTGCCGTTGTTCCTTCAGCACGTGGTTCGTTTACACGGCATTCCTGAGAACATTGTGTCTGACAGAGGAGTCCAGTTTGTTTCCAGATTTTGGAGGACTTTTTGTTCTAAACTAGGTGTTCAATTGTCTTTCTCCTCGGCATTTCATCCTCAGACCAATGGTCAAACTGAGAGAACAAACCAGACATTGGAGACTTATCTAAGATGCTTTGTGTCTGCTGATCAGGATGACTGTGTCTCTTTTTTGCCTTTGGCTGAGTTTGCTCTTAATAATAGGGCTAGCTCTGCCACTTTGATGTCTCCGTTTTTCTGTAATTCTGGGTTTCACCCTCGATTTTCTTCAGGACAGACGGAGGCTTCTGTCTGTCCAGGTGTTAACTCTGTTGTGGAGCGTATGCAACAGATTTGGGACCAGGTAGTGGAGAGGTTGTCCCTCTCTCAGGAGAAGGCCCAGCGGTTTGCTAACCGGCATAGGACTGATGGTCCTCGGTTTAAAGTGGGGGACTTGGTCTGGTTGTCCTCAAAGAATATTCCTATGAGAGTAGCATCTCCTAAATTTAAGCCTAGGTTCATTGGACCTTATAAGATCATGGAGATTATTAATCCTGTTTCTTTTCGTTTGCTTCTTCCAGGGACATTTAAGATCCATAACGTGTTCCACAAGTCCTTGTTGAAGAGGTTTGTTGAGCCAGTGGTTCCTGCTGCTGTGCCTCCTGACCCTGTTTTGGTTGAGGGCAATCTGGAGTATGTGGTTGAGAAAATATTGGATTCTCGTTTTTCTAGACGGAAACTCCAGTATTTGGTTAAATGGAGAGGTTATGGTCAGGAAGACAATTCTTGGGTGTTTGCTTCGGACATCCATGCTAGGAGACTTATCCGTGCGTATCATAGAACTCATCCTGACCGACCTGGTTGCTCTAATGAGGGTTCGGTGACCCCTCCTCAAGGGGGGGGTACTGTTGTGAATGGGTTTGAGATGAGTTCTGAGCAGAGGCTCCCTCTGGTGGTTACAAGCGGTGCTAGTGAAGATTGTGAGGACTGGGAATCAGGTGTTACTGACTGGTCTTATATAAGGGAGTCATTTTCCCATCAGGGTTGCCGGTGATCAATTGTTCTGGTCTGAATCCTTCTTTCCAGTTTCCCTTGTAGCCTGCTGTGTCGTGTCTGCATCTCCTGCTAACAGATAAGACTATTTCTTCTTTTGTGTTTTTGCTGTATTTTTGCATTTTGTCCTGCACTTCTGTGGGGGCCTTCAGGGTCCCCTCCGGGGGCTTTTGCCCTCTCTGTTTAGTTCAGCCACTGAGTTTTGTACTTTTGCTTTTTCCAGTTTTTTCAGTGGCTGCTGTTTTGATTTTGTTACACCAGAGAACTAATTTAGGTGGTAGAGGTCGTGTGATCTCAGGTGATTTTGAAATTAGTAGAGTTGGTGCTTTTCAGGGTTTTCTGGGATTGCAGTAAGTGCCCTTCCTATCCTTTTCTATTTAGATAGTTTGGGCCCCAGCGTTTGCTCATACTATTTTCTTTCTGTGTCAGTATTTCCTCTTGTCTAACCGCCATTACATGTTTGGGGGCTTTCTATTATCTTTGGGGTTCTGCTCCGGGGCAGATAGCTTTCCTATTTCTATCTTTAGGTGTAGTTAGTTTCTCAGGCTGTGACGAGGCGTCTAGGACCAACGTAGGAACGCTCCACGGCTGCCTCTAGTTGTGGTGGTTAGTCAGGGTACTGCAATCTCATAGATTCCAACTGCTCTGGTGTATTTCCTTTTTTACCTGCACTCCTCAGCTACCGAAACATAACAGCTGAACTTTTAAATTCCTATTTTGCATCTGTTTTCTCTCAGAAAGGAAATGTAACATCAACTGATCTTCACTGTCCTATTAAAGGAATAGAAGAATCCAGGATATCTATAGACAGAAAGACAGTGAGGAAACACTTAGCTAACCTAAATGAATTCAAGTCTCCAGGTCCAGATAAATTACACCCCAGAATACTGAAGGAGATAGCAGAAGAAATTCTTGAACCACTGTCCATAATCTTTGAAAATTCTTGGAGAACAGGAGAAGTCCCAGAAGACTGGAGAAGAGCAAATGTTGTTCCTATCTTCAAAAAGGGGAAGAAGGTGGACCCAGGGAGCTACAGGCCGGTAAGTCTGACTTCTATACCAGGAAAGATCTTTGAACAAATTATTAAAGAACATGTATGTAAGTACCTGGATAAGAATGAAGTGATTAAACAGAGTCAGCATGGGTTTGTAACCAATAAGTCATGTCAGACTAACTTAATTTCCTTCTATGACAGAATCACTGACTGGGTGGATCAGGGAAATGCTGTAGATATAGTATATCTTGACTTCAGCAAAGCATTTGACAAAGTATCTCACACAATCCTTATTGAAAAAATGACTAAGTATGGAATGGACAAGGCAACTGTTAGGTGGATTCATAACTGGCTTAGTGATCGGACTCAAAGAGTGGTCGTAAATGGCTGCACATCCAGCTGGAAGAATGTCTCAAGTGGGGTACCACAAGGCTCTGTTTTGGGCCCTGTATTGTTCAACATCTTTATCAATGATTTAGATGAAGGAATTGAGGGTAAACTGATCAAATTTGCTGATGACACAAAGCTAGGAGGGGTAGCTAATATTAGAGAAGAGAGAGAGCGGATTCAAAAAGATATAAATAAACTGGAGCAGTGGGCAGCAACTAACAGAATGGATTTTAACAGGGAAAATGCAAAGTACTACATCTGGGCAATAAAAATGAAAAAAGCATATACAAAATGGGAGGAATAGGGCTAAGTAACAGCACATGTGAAAAAGACTTGGGTATACTAATTGATCACAGACTGAACATGAGTCAACAGTGTGATGCAGCAGCAAAAAAGGCAAATACAATTCTAGGATGTATCAACAGAAGCATACAGTCTAGATCACGTGAGGTCATTATTGCCTTCTACTCCTCTTTGGTTAGACCTCATCTTGAATACTGTGTCCAGTTTTGGGCACCACATTTTAAAAAAGACATCAACAAACTGGAGCAAGTTCAAAGAAGAGCCACCAGAATGGTGACCGGTCTGCAAACCATGTCCTATGAGGAACGGTTGCAGGATTTGGGAATGTTTAGCTTGCAAAAAAGAAGACTGAGAGGAGACTTAATAGCTGTCTACAAATATCTCAAGGGCTGTCACATTGTAGAAGGATCATCTTTATTCTCATTTGCACAAGGAAAGACTAGAAGCAATGGGATGAAACTGAATGGGAGGAGACACAGATTAGATATTAGAAAAAACTTTTTGACAGTTAGGGTGATCAAGGAGTGGAACAGGCTGCCACGAGAGGTGGTAAGTTCTCCTTCAATGGAAGTATTCAAACAGAGGCTGGACAGACATCTGTCTGGGATGATTTAGAGAATCCTGCTTTGAGCAGGGGGTTGGACCAGATGGCCCAGGAGGTTCCTTCCAACTCTACCATTCTATGATTCTATGATTCTGATTTTGTGGCAGAATCAGGAATCCGGTTTGACACCACCGGCATCACAGAAATAGACTTTTTCAAAGTCTTTTTCTCTGAGGATTTTATTAACCTTATGGTGGAGCAAACTAATTTGTACGCTCGTCAATTTTTGGCGCTAAACTCAGTTTCATCATATTTTAACTGGTCTCCTGTAGACGCAGTTGAAATGATGCAGCTTTGGGGCCTGATCCTTCAAATGGGGATCCTGAAGAAGCCAGAAATTCAGCAATATTGGAGTGTTGATATTTTGTATAACACTCCAGTGTTCCAAATGGTCATGGCCCAGACGCGTTTTGATGCCATCCACAAATTCCTGCATTATATCGATAATGCACAGTGTCCCCCACGAGATCACCCCAACGTGGACCGTTTGTTCAAAGTTTGGCCGGTCATCGAACACTTTAACAAAAAGTTTGCTGAAGTGTACGTGCCTCAAAGGGACATCTGCGTGGATGAGTCTTTAGTTCATTTTAAAGGACTACACCCACAGCTTTAGAGTTTATGAAGGAAGAAAAGGACACCAGGATTGAACCCTCTGAATGTCCTCCTGTCCTGGGAGTGAGTGGGAAAATTCTGTGGGATTTGGTTCACCCACTGCAGGATAAAGGTTATCACCTCTACACCGACAACTTTTATACCAGCGTCCCACTTTACAAATCTCTTTTTGCGCCAGGTACCGCAGCCTGCGGTACTCTTCGCAAAAATCAGAGAGACCTCCCAAAGACGCTACTTGGGCAGATGCTAAGAAGGGGTGACAGCAGAGCCCAATTTAGCGACCACCTGCTGGTGGTCAAGTACAAGGACAAGAGGGATGTCCTTCTCTTGACCACGGTGATGACAGCACCCTCAGCACTGTATGGGGTACCTCTACACAGGTCTGCAAACTGGACTGTGTACTGGGGTACAACAAATACAAGGGGGGTGTTGATCTCTCCGATCAACTCCTCCAACCGTACAGTGCTTTGAGAAAGGCAAGGGTGTGGTACAAGAAGCTGGCCGTGCATATTGTACAAATGGCAATGCTCAACGCTTTCCTGCTGTCACAATGTGCACGCCACACTGATACGTCGTACCTTCACTTCCAGGAGGTAGTGGTTAAGGCCCTGATATTTGGCACTCAGGAAGGAGCGGGCCCCAGTATTTCCGGAACTGAAGGTGCTCATATCATACCAGGTCAGCATTTTCCGGGGGTTGTCCCGCCAACTGGAAAAAAAGGTAAGCCGCAAAAAAGGTGCCGAGTGTGTTACAAAAGGGGAATACGCAAGGATACCACTTACCAATGCGACACCTGCCCCGAAAAACCTGGCCTGTGTATGAAGGATTGCTTCAAATTGTACCACACCTTCATGCACTAATAATTTACTTTACAGGAAACTGTAGCTTAGTTCCAAAAAGGGGGCATATCTAGAGAAGTTCCTTGGGGGTCTTTTTTCATAGGTTTTTTTCACTGTTTAGGCACATCAGAGGCTCTGCAAATGGAACATGACGCCCGCAGACCATTCCATGAAAGTCTGCATTCTAAAACGTCACTACTTCCCTTTCAAGCCCCGATGTGTGCCCAAGCAGTTTTTTCCCACATGTGGGGTACCAACATACTCAGGACAAATTGGACAACAACTTTTGAGGTCAAATTTCTCCTGTTACACTTGGGAAAATAAAAAATTGGGGACTAAAAAAATCACTTTTGTGGAAGAAAAAATAATTATTTTTTTCATGCCAGGGCATTATAAACTTTAGTGAAACACTTGGGGGTTCAAAGTGCTCAGCACACACAGAGATAAGTTCCTTAGGGGGTATAGTTTAAAAAATGGGGTCACTTGTGGGGGGTTTCCACTGTTTAGGCACATCAGGGGCTCTGCTAACGGAACATGACGCCCGCAGACCATTCCATCAAAGTCTGCATTCCAAAACGTCACTACTTCCCTTTCGAGCCCTGCCATGCGCCCAAACAGTGGTTACCCCCAACATATGGGGTATCAGCGTACTCAAGACAAATTGGACAACAACTTTTGGGGTACAATTTCTCCTGTTACCCTTGGGAAAATAAAAAATTGGGGACTAAAATTCACTTTTGTGGAAAAAAAAAATATATTTTTTTTTTCATGCCAGGGCATTATAAACTTTAGTGAAACACTTGGGGGTTCAAAGTGCTCACCACACACCTAGATAAGTTCCTTAGAGGGTCTAGTTTCCAAACTGGGGTCACATGTGGGGGGTTTCCACTATTTAGGCACGTCAAGGGCTCTCCAAACGCGACATGGCGTCTGTTCTCAATTCCAGCCAATTTTGGTTTCGAAAAAGTCAAACGGCGCTCCTTCCATTTCGAGCCCTGCCGTGCGCCCAAACAGTGGTTCCCCCCCCACATATGGGGTATCAGCGTACTCAGGACAAGTTGGACAACAACTTTTATGGTCCAATTTCTCCTCTTACCCTTGGGAAAATAAAAAATTGGGGACTAAAACATGCTTGTGGAAAAAATGATTTTTTTTCTTCACGGCTCTACATTATAAACTTGCGTGAAGCACTTGAGGATTCAAAGTGCTCACCACACATCTAGATAAGTTCCTTAGGGGGTCTAGTTTCCAAAATGGGGTCACATGTCGGGGGATTCCACTGTTTAGGCACATCAGGGGCTCTCCAAACGCGACATGGCGTCCGTTCTCAATTCCAGCCAATTTTGGTTTCGAAAAGTCAAACGGCGCTCCTTCCCTTTTGAGCCCTGCCATGCGCCCAAACAGTGGTTCCCCCCCACATATGGGGTATCAGCGTACTCAGGACAGGTTGGAAAACACCTTTTGTGGTCTAATTTCTCCTCCTACTCTTGGGAAAATAAAAAATCGGGGACTAAAACATCATGCTTGTGGAAAAAATATGATTTTTTTTCTTCACTGCTCTACATTATAAACTTGCGTGAAGCACTTGGGGGTTCAAAGTGCTCACCACACATCTAGATAAGTTCCTTAGGGTCTAGTTTCCAAAATGGGGTCACATGTGGGGGGTTTCCACTGTTTAGGCACATCAGGGGCTCTCCAAACATGACATGGCATCCGTTCTCAATTCCAGCCAATTTTGGTTTGGAAAAGTCAAACTGTGCTCCTTCGCTTCCGAGCCCTGCCGTGCACCCAAACAGTGGTTCCCCCCACATATGGGGTATCGGCGTACTTAGGAGAAATTGCACAACTTTACCTGTCCATTTTCTCCTTTTGCCCTTGTGAAAATAAAAAAAAATGTTTGTAAAAGATCATTTTTGTGACTACAAAGTTAAATATTCATTTTTTCCTTCCACATTTCTTCAGCTCCTGCGAAGCACCTGAAGGGTTAATAAACTTCTTGAATGTGGTTTTGAGTACCTTGAGGGATGCAGTTTTAGAATGGTGTCACTTTTGGGTATTTTCTGCCATATAGACCCCTCAAAGTGACTTCAAATGTGAGGTGGTCCCTAAAAAAAAATGGTTTTGTAGATTTTGTTGTAAAAATGAGAAATCGCTGGTCAACTTTTAACCCTTATAACTTCCTAACAAATAAAAATTTTGTTTCCAAAATTGTGCTGATGTAAAGTAGACATGTGGGAAATGTTATTTATTAACTATTTTCTGTGACATATTTCTCTGTTTTAAGGGAATAAAAATTCAAAGTTTGAAAATTGCAAAATTTTCAAAATTTTTGCCATATTTCCATTTTTTTCATAAATAAACACAAGTAATATCAAAGAAATTTTACCACTGTCCTGAAGTACAATATGTCACGAGAAAACAGTCTCAGAATCGCGAAGATCCGTTGAAGCATTCCAAAGTTATAGCCTCATAAAGAGACAGTGGTCAGAATTGTAAAAATTGGCCCGGTCATTAACTTGCAAACCACCCTTGGGGGTTAAGGAGCCAGTGATATATTTTTTATGTGTTAGCCACAATATTCCAGGGGAGGAATCTCCCGTTTTCTTAATTTCAAAAAAATTTGCTAGATCCTCCTTAATTAACCCCTTCCCAACCCATGACGCCTACGTCGGCGTCATGAAAATCTGTGCCATTATGACCCATGACACCTACGTAGGCGTCATGGTATAAATCGCGTTCCTGCGGGTCGGGTGACCGGGGTCACTGAAAGGTCACCCGACCAGCAGGCACAAGACCCTTTGTGCTTCACCACAGGGGGGTGGCTTAATCCCCACGTGGCTACGATCGCTCTGATTTTCTGTTAAAAGTGAAACAGCCAATCAGAGCGATTTGTAATATTTCACCAATGAAATTTGGTGAAATATTACAATCCAGCCATGGCCGATTCTGCAATAGCATCGGCCATGGCTGTAGACCGAGACCTGAACCCCCCACACCGAGTGACGGCGGCGATCGGTCGCCGCCGTCACTTTCTGCTCCCCTCCGGTCCGCTCCCCCCGCCTTCCATCCCCCCTCACCTCTCCCGGGACCTGCGATGTCCCTGTGGCCTTTCCGGAGTCCCTCTGGGATATTTCATGGACGCTGCCATCTCGGAAAATGGCGGCAGATTCCATTCCTTTATTTTGATCACTGTGATCACTGGAGACAAATAATGTCAGGGCTATTTTTCCGGTAGTCTAAAAGGCCTTTTTTCGTTTTAAGGGGGAGTTAAAACCCCTTACATTATGCGTCAAAATCTTACACATAGTAAATTAACTTGTTTTTAATGCTAAATAATAACTTACCCCAAACCTTCACACCACAAGGGTGGAATTGCAGACCGAAATCAGTGTGCGTAGAAGGCCTTTACAGCAATCAAGATGAAAAGTATAGCTACTCCTGTGGGAGGACAAATGGGAAAAATAAGAGGGAGGGTAGACAAGGACAAATAACAAATAATAAACAATTAACCTTAAATGGACTATCGGTCCAGTTTGCATAGTGATTTGGAGCTCCTCAATAGTTGGAGCAAACTAACAATCACTAAGGATATGCAACATGAATCATTCCTGCAGGCAATGCTCCTGCTTATATTAAATTTCCATGTCGATTTAATCTAACCCAAACAGGCTTAGCAAACTCCTAAACAGCTTGGAAGGTAAAGCTATCTGGAATGGAACAGCAGAAGCTAACGGATGTAAAAGATCAACCGGGTACAAACTCTGATCAAAAGTCTTCCTCAGACCTCCACAAATGCTGTAACCCAAGTAGTGTCCTATAAAGGACTCTCAGGCACACAATGGAGGGGGGAAAATCAAAAATTACACTTCAATGTAAAGCCAATATCCAATGTCACAATTCAGATAACTTTTGGTTGTTGTCGGCTCGATCTTCGTACTTCTGTCCATTCTCCCGTGGGTCTCAATTTTCGTGGTGGTAATGGCTGAGGGATTTCTAGATCTGGTATGCCAGCTTGGTTTAAGGCTATCTGGCCTTCTTCTAGAGTCTTGCACATATACAGTGGTGGCCAAAAGTATTGGCACCCCTGCAATTCTGTCAGATAATACTCAGTTTCTTCTTGAAAATGATTGCAAACACAAATTATTTGCTATTTTTATCTTCATTTAATTAGTCTTCAATGAAAAAACACAAAAGAGAATGAAGCAAAAATCAAATCCTTGATCATTTCTGTGATGAACGTGCACACGGTCCGTCACACAGTAGCCCGGGGTATCACGGCGTGTAATCCCTCCGTGCCGCAAATGTGACGAAAACGCGCACACGCACCACGGCTGCTGCCGTCTGACCCAATAATCTGCAAGAATTTATAATTATCCCACTTCCACTTAAGAACTTGCAGCTCTCTTGCGCCCCCCTTACCCTCAGGTCAGTCAGGGAACTGCACCTAGGATAATTAGTCGCCAGACGGGCCACTTGGATGTGTGCTGGCTATTGGGCACGCTGCAGTGAGGGAATTATAATTACTCCGGGCCGCAGCCAGGCAATACACTTATAAAACCCGCTCCATCACTGCCAACGCCACCCAATAGGTTAACACGTTACACCCCTTCTTTTAGCTGCCACCAGCTACGATTTACTTAATGAACAATTTATCAAGAGGGTCCGTAGCAACCCCAAAACAGTAGCGTAGTACTTCAGGCATGTGCAAGATCGTTTATAGAGCAGGAGAAACAAACTAATAATTTTATAGGTTTATTCCTTAAAATGCAGGCAGTGCTTATAGTTTAAAAAGATGTAACAAGCTGAGACAGTTATGTACAATGCAGTTAAAAATAAAACAGGATTAAAGGTGAAAATCACTTACATGGTACTTATATAGGTACAGGCAAGACAGGCTGGGGGATCTTTCTGCAGGGTTTGGAAGACAAAGAAAATTCCTAAAGAATTCCTGAGGTGGGAGGGATGAGAGATAGAGTGAGAGAGAGAGGGAGGGGGAACTTTGCTCTGTGCTTGCAAACGATGGGGGTTGTAGTTCTATGTGGAAAGTTCTAGAACAGCACAAGTAATGGGGCTTGCAGTATCATCACACCTCCCCCCCCTTAGAGGGCGCTACGGAGGCATGACCTGTCGGAAATCCGCCATGCGCACCTCAGCGGGTTCGCCACGTCGTGACAACCCATCAGCATTCCCATGATCGCTGCCTTTCTTGTGTTGTACGGCAAAATCATACTGCTGTAGGACAAGGCTCCAGCGTAGCAACCTACCATTGGTTCCGGACACTGTGTGCAGCCAGCTCAGAGGGTTGTGGTCGGTGACCACCTTGAAGGTGCGCCCGTACAGGTAGGGCTGCAAACGTTGCCGTGCCCAGACCATGGCCAGGCACTCCTTCCCAATGGTGGAGTATGCCACTTCCCTCGGCAGAAGTTTCCGGCTCAGGTACAACACGGGGTGCTCCTGGTTCCCCGAATCAACCTGGCTGAGTACAGCACCGAGGCCGAATTCGCTGGCGTCAGTCTGTACCAGGAATGGCCGACTGCTTTCGACGGCTTTCAACACTGGAGAGCTGCACAGGGCTGTTTTCAAAGCTCGGAATGCCGCCTCACAGCCATCTGTCCAGCTGACTGTTTGGGGTAGAGCGCCCTTGGTGAGGTCCGTCAAGGGTTTTGCAATGGCGCTATAGTTCGGTACGAAACGCCTATAGTACCCTGCAGTGCCCAGGAAGGACTTCACCTGCTTTTTGGTCCTGGGGGTGGGCCAGGACACGATCGCATCCACTTTCTCGGGCTCTGGACTCATGGAACCCCCGCCTACCCGGTGCCCCAGGTAGTGGACCTCCCTCATGCCCATCTGGCATTTTCCCGGCTTGATGGTCAGACCTGCCTGGTGAATACGCTCGAGCACCTCCTGGAGATGCTGAAGGTGTTCCTCCCAGGTGGAACTGAAGACGGCAATGTCGTCCAGGTACGCCACAGCGTACTCCTCCAGTCCCTGAAGCAGGTGGTTGACCATCCGCTGAAAAGTGGCAGGGGCATTCTTCATGCCGAAAGGCATGACCGTGGACTCGTACAGTCCAAAAGGGGTGATAAAGGCGGATTTCTCCTGCGCCGCAGGGCTCAGGGGAATCTGCCAGTATCCCCGGCTTAAATCCATGATGGATATGTACTTGGCATTCGCCAACCGCTCCAGCAGATCCTCGATGCGTGGCATTGGGTGCGCATCAGAAGTGGTGATGGCGTTGAGCCCCCTGTAGTCCACGCAGAACCGGGTGGTCCGATCCTTTTTTAGCACGAGAACTACAGGTGAGGCCCACGCGCTTTTGGACGGTCGGATCACCCCCAGCTGCAACATCTCATTGATCTCCTGGCGCATAATCTGCTGCACCTCCTCAGAGATCCGATAAGGTGTCTGCCGTAATGGGGCATAATTCCCGGTGTCCACCTCGTGGACTGCCAACTTGGTCCTTCCGGGTCGGTTAGTGAACTCGGCCCGGAAGGGTTCCAGAGTGGTCAGCAACTGCAACCGCTGGGAGACGGTTAGCGAGGCATTTACCTCCATGTCCTCAATGGACCCATTGGCCTTGGCTTGGGCCAGCATGTCCAGGAGGGGATCCTCCTCCCCCTCCTCGGGCAGGTTGCAGACCGGTAGGACGCAGGCTTCACGTTCATGATGGGCCTTCATCATGTTGACGTGAAAGGCCTTGCGCCTACCCCGAGTGTGGTCAAGCGTGACCACGTAGGTGACTGGGTTGAGCCATTGGTGCACGACGTACGGGCCTTCCCAGGCTGCCTGAAGCTTATCCTTTGGTACAGGGACCAGCACCCACACCTTTTGACCCACCTGGTAGGTCCGCTCCCGGGCGTTCTGGTCGTACCAGTGCTTCTGGTCAGCCTGAGCCTGCGTCATGTTGTCATGCACCAACTGCGTCAAGGTCTGCATCTTGTCGCAGAAGCGCATGACATAATCCACGATGGACACTTCCGTGGGGTTTGGCTCATCTTCCCAGGATTCTCTTATCAACCCAAGGGGTCCCCGGACTCGCCTGCCATACAGGAGCTCAAAGGGGGAGAACCCCGTCGAGGCCTGCGGGACTTCTCTGTAGGCAAACAGCAGGTGTGGGAGGTACCGCTCCCAATCGCGTCCCTGGGTCTCAACCAGCATGCGGAGCATCTGTTTGAGGGTACCGTTAAAGCGCTCACACAAACCATTGGTCTGTGGGTGATACGCACTCGATACCATACGCGTCACCTGCATTTTGCTGCAGAGAGCCTTCATTAGGCGAGACATAAATTGAATCCCTTGATCGGTAAGCATCTCCCTGGGAAATCCTACCCGTGAAAAGATGGTCACCAGTGCATCCGCCACCTTATCTGCCCTAGTTGAGGACAGAGCTACTGCCTCCGGGTACCGGGTAGCGTAGTCTACCACAGTAAGGATGTATTGCTTTCCAGAGCTGCTGGGGATGGCCAGCGGGCCCACAATGTCCACCGCGATCCTCTGGAAAGGCTCCTCTATCACTGGCAACGGGATCAGGGGAGCCTTAAGAGCAGGCCCTGCCTTCCCCTCTCTTTGACAGGTGATACAGGAGCGGCAGTAGACAGCCGTGCCTTAGTTTTGCTGAACCCCAAGTGTCCAGCAAGTGGAATCTCATGGGCAATCCTCAACAACTCACCTCGGAACTGGTGCGGGACGACCAGCTGTTTTTCCCTCAACCACTCCTTTTGGGAATCTCCGGGTACTGTCTCCCGGTACAACCTTCCTCGTTCCTAGAACACCCTCTCTTTATCAGTCACGGAGGTGGGCGTCTCGGCGAGGTGCCTCAAGTTCTCCAGGCTCGCATCTGAGTGCAGAGCGGCCTGGAACTCCTGGCTGGAGGCAGCCAGAAGTGACGTCAGGGTTCCTTCCTCACTAGGACCCTCTGGGACCGGCTCTGGGTCCACCTCTGGTTCAGTCTCTCCTGTAGCGGAGGAGGGTCCAGATGGCAGGGCGCTACCTGCGATCCGGGCACTCTGACTGCGGGTGACAGCAGCTACATATGCAGTCTCCCCGGGGATTTCTACAGACCCATCAGCCTGCGCTGCTATGGGCTCTACCTCCCCATCCACCCCCAACACTTCAGGAGCAGTGCTACTTATGGGCCAGTTACCTTCCTCGGTGGCACTGGTCAGTGTCATGGCGTCACCTTCCTCCCGGTTCCCATGCACCTCCCCATTTCCTTGAGCACTGTCGCTTGCTCCTGCTAGGGGTTCCTCAGCCGTCTCACTCCGCAGAACGACGTAGCTGAACACTCCTGTACCTGTGGACACATCTACCACTTCAGAGAAAGGGTTAACAGATTCAGATGGCACAGATACATTACTATCAGCATCATCCCTAGGGAAAGAAAGGTTATCAGTTGCATAATCACTTCGCAAAGCATTGGCAGGTAACACATTCAGTTTCCCATCAACATCATGGTTAACGTTAACCTTATTATCAGATTGGGGAGGGGTGTCAGGGACATAGTACGCGACCATCCTCCCCAGATCAGTCCCCAATAAAACATCAGTGGGCAGGTTGTCGGACACCCCCACTTCCTTCACCCCGCCCCCGGCACCCCAGTCAATGAAAACCCGGGCTATCGGCAAGGGGTAGTGGACGCCCCCAATCCCGGTGACAGTTAAGGTTTTCCCCGGAATCAACTCTTCAGGGGCCGCCAGTTCGGGTCAGATGAGGATTCGTTCAGCCCCGGTGTCCTTGAGGCCTGCAGCAAGACGGACGGGCTGCACACACGGACGGGCTGCACGTTGTCATCAACCCTCCCCACCACACCACCCACCAAAAGAACAGAGGCGTTGGGCCCGGAGGCCTTGGCTGGGGGGTTCTTCTGCCTCTCCGGACAGGTGGCGCTGATGTGTCCTGTCCATTTACAGGAGAAACACTGGCGGGGGTCTGATGTAGGCCTGGCGCTGGCAAAGGGGATAGTGCCTCCAGAGGGATGACTGGCAGGGGCACTGGGGTTGGTTGCAGGCTTACCCCCTCCCCAGCGGGCGGTGATGGGCTTCCGCACCTCGGGTTTCCGGTTGGCCTCATAGCTGTCGGCGATCCGTGCTGTTCTGACCGCGTCCTCCGGTTCTCAGTCCAGGATGAACTGTCGGACCTCAGCTGGGCACAGATGCAGGAACTGGTCTTTGATCATCAGGTCCCTCAGCTCCTCAAAGGTGTCAACTGACAGTCCATGGATCCACTGGTCAAAGTGGGTCCTGAGTCCTTGCACCACATCGCTATAACTGTCATGTGGGCCACGTTGGAGGTTCCGGAACTTCTTTCGGTATACCTCAGGGGTTAGCTGGTACTTGGCTATCAGGGCCTGCTTGATGGCCTCATAGTCACCATCTTGATCTGGCGTGAGGGAAGCAAACGCCTCCAGAGCTTTGCCCTTTAGCCCGGGGGTCAAGTACCTGGCCCATTGGTCGTCAGGCAGCTGGTACTGTCTACAGACTTTCTCAAAGGCCCGCAGAAAAGTGTCCAAGTCTCCGTCCTTTTCCATCACGGGAAAGTGCTCCGGCCGGGGCTTCGGACTCTGAGAGCTGCTGGGTGTACCGCTCCGGGCTGTGGAGGGCATTGCCCCTTGTCTCAGCAGCTCCAGTTCATGGGCTCTCTGAGCTTCCCGCTCGGCTCTCTGAGCTTCCCGCTCGGCTCTCTCAGCCTCTCGCTGTTTGGCCTCTCGCTGGTCGGCTCTCTCTTGAGCTTGCTGGATCAGCTTCAGGCGTCCTTCCTGGTCGTCACCGGAGAGTCCCGCCAAGGCCACCTGCAAGTAAGGGTCCAACCCGCCCTGGGTGTAAGCAGTCAGGGGTTGGGCCTCTGCTCCTGCGGCACCACCTTGGCTTGGGCCGGCTCCTGCGCCCGCCACGCTCCGATGCTCGTCCAGCTCCTTCAGGGCCTGGACCAGTTGGGCTTTGCTTCGGTTCGTGTGGGCAAGGCCGTGGTACGCGCAGATTCCCACAAGAGTGTCCTTGCTCTGCTTTTCGTACCAACTTGTTCCTTTTGTAGCCATGTTTGCCAAATAAAAGATAGGATAGAAAACAAAGAGAAGGGAGGGGTAACCGCAAGTACACAAAATTGTCTCAGGACTAATAAAAACTGAGTCTGTTCTCCAAAACTTTAGTTGCAGGGTCCTTGAAGAACCGTGCAAGTTTTTTAGTGAATGGAATGATTGCTCAAACCAGATCACTAATGCTCTATAATCCCACCGCTCTGCCACCAATGTGATGAACGTGCACATGGTCCGTCACACAGTAGCCCGGGGTATCACGGCGTGTGATCCCTCCGTGCCGCAAATGTGACGAAAACGCGCACACGCACGACGGCTGCTGCCGTCCGACCCAATAATCTGCAGGAATTTATAATTATCCCACTTCCACTTAAGAACTTGCAGCTCTCTGGCGCCCCCTTACCCTCAGGTCAGTCAGGGAACTGCACCTAGGATAATTAGTCGCCAGACGGGCCACTTGGATGTGTGCTGGCTATTGGGCATGCTGCAGTGAGGGAATTATAATTACTCCGGGCCGCAGCCAGGCAATACACTTATAAAACCCGCTCCATCACTGCCAATGCCACCCAATAGGTTAACACGTTACACCCCTTCTTTTAGCTGCCACCAGCTACGATTTACTTAATGAACAATTTATCAAGAGGGTCCGTAGCAACCCCAAAACAGTAGCGTAGTACTTCAGGCACGTGCAAGATCGTTTATAGAGCAGGAGAAACAAACTAATAATTTTATAGGTTTATTCCTTAAAATGCAGGCAGTGCTTATAGTTTAAAAAGATGTAACAAGCTGAGACAGTTATGTACAATGCAGTTAAAAATAAAACAGGATTAAAGGTGAAAATCACTTACATGGTACTTATATAGGTACAGGCAAGACAGGCTGGGAGATCTTTCTGCAGGGTTTGGAAGACAAAGAAAATTCCTAAAGAATTCCTGAGGTGGGAGGGATGAGAGATAGAGAGAGAGGGAGGGGGAACTTTGCTCTGTGCTTGCAAACGATGGGTGTTGTAGTTCTATGTGGAAAGTTCTAGAACAGCACAAGTAATGGGGCTTGCAGTATCATCACAATTTCACACAAAACTCCAGACAGACAAAAGTATTGGCATTTGTTGTTTGTTGAAAAAGTAGAGCGAAAGGGAAACCCCATCTATATTTGATTTGTGCGGCTTGTAGTGTGGCAGTCACCGGTCTCATGTTTCTCCTTCGTGTGAGGGTGGCTGGGGCTATATCTGCAAAAATATGGACTGTATATGGGAGGCCAGGCAGCGTAGCCAGTCCTCTCATCGCCGAATGTATCAGGTCCCGGGTCTCCTCATGTAATAGTTTAAGAATAAAGTCTCTAGGGTTCTTATCCAAGCGGGGCTTTCCCAGGACTCTGTGTATTCTGGTAATATGAAGCAGAGCCAGGTCTGTTTGTGGGCAAAAAATGTAGCTGCCGTGTCTTTAAGTGCTGAAATCTCCTCAGGTAATCCCCTGATATGTAAATTGCCCCTGCTGGATCTGTTTTCCATGTCCTCACATTTTAATTCAAGGTCAGTTATACGGTCCATATGCTGCCTAAGCTTTCCCTGGTCCTCTTCTAATGAATGAGCCACAGCATTGACAAGCATCCATTTTTTCTTCTAGTGCTGATGTTCTTTGTGCAATGTCCTGTAATTGTCCAGAGACCTTCTGCATAGCTAATTCAAGCTCTGCCTTAAAAGTGTCTTGCAGAGCCTTTATCAGTTCTGTTGTGTGGATCTTGGTGTCTCCCTGAGGGGAGAGAAAGTCCAGGCTATCTGTATTGTTTTCTAAAATGGGGGAATCAAACAGAGCAGGAGACACTACAGCAGAAGCCGCGGCCATCTTCAGTACGCTGTTTCCAGCAAAGAGGTCCGTGATTGATCCATTCACCTGCTGTGCAGGGCACCCTTCTTTGGCATCACGCTGCAGTAACCTCCGGTATGTGCCTGCTTTGCCGACCTCTCGCGCCCCGTCTCCTCCCAGGTGCTGAGAGGAGCTAAAACTAGCCCGCAGGAGAGCGGAGCTCAGAGGCATGCGTCTGTCCTCATCAAGTTCCACGCATGCGCCCCCTAAATCAACATTTTTGAGTGGAAAAGGTAAAAAATTTTTTCCTTCCACATTGCTTTAATTCCTGGGAAACCCTTAAAGGGTTGATAAACTTCTTGACTACGGTTTTCAGCACTTTGAGGGACGCAGTTTTTAAAATGTTGTCTCTTTTGGGTATTTTCTCTCATATGGACCCCTCAAAGTGACTTCAAATGTGATGTGGTCTTCACAAAAATTGTTTTTGTAAATTTTGTAAATTGAGAAATTGCTGGTCAAATTTTAAACTCTTCTAATTTCCTAACATAAAAAATATGTTTAAAACATTGTGCTGATGTAAAGTAGACATGTGGTAAATGTTGTCTATTAACTATTCTGTGTGATATAACTATCTGGTTTAAGGACATACAAATTAAAAGTTTCAAAATTGCAAAAATTTCTTAATTTTTTTGCCAAAATTCAGATATTTTCCCAAATAAACGCAAAAAAATCTCAGCCTATATTTGCAACTAACAAGAAGAACAATGTGTTGGAAAAAACAGGCTCAGACGATATCTATAAGGTTCTATTGGATAGTGATCTGGATATGCTTCCCCCTTTTTGTAAGGCGTGGGAAAGGAGCTCCATCAAACCTTTACAAGAGAACAATAGTATAAATGTTTCCATCTCTTTCATGAATCTAATATAGCCACTAAAGCTCATGAAACTAGTTATAAAATAGTATCAAGACGGTATTGTGTTCCTTCTGTCTTGCATAAATGGTTCCCGGGAGTATCCAACTTGTGCTGGTGACGTGGGACCCATGTGGGTTTGATGTTGCATGTATGGTGGGTGTGCCCGGCCTTGGCGGGATTCTGGTAAGGTGTTCTTAAAGCAATTAAAGAAATGACGGGGGTATCAATCCCTAAAAGCCCGGAAGCAATTCTACTATTTATGTTTCCCATTGCTAAAAATGCTTTCAAGAAATCACCTTCTTCTGCTAAGGTGGTAATCACACGACAATGGAAGTCCTTAGACCCGCTTTCGCTAGAGGAATGGTTTGGGGGGGTGACTAGAGTTCACTGGATGGAATCCCTGATAGCCCATACACAAGAAGCAGCTAACAAAGTGGCTGCAAAATGGTTTAATTGGGAATCCTTCTTATCCTCATCAATGTACCAAAACATGCTAAGATAATTGCTGCCTTATCCTTTTACGATATTTGATATGCCGGTATCATAGTTCATATTCCATCAGCCTTAGTGATTTGTCCTCATGGTCCCTATAAACATTTCTTCTCTTTTCTCTTCTTATTTAGTTTAACAGGTTGTCAGTGTCTTTTGCAAACCACTGTTGATACCGTATGGAGTTGTTTGTTTTGATGTAACTAAACAATTCTCTATTTTAGTAGCTAATATGCCAAATGTTGTGTTCGTGTGAACCTGTTGATATGATTGCTTTTAGTTGTGTATTATAAAAATATAAAATTTTGAATAAGAATAAAAAAAACCGTCTCAGAGTCCCCGGGAACCGTTGTCAGGAAGGTTAAACAGTGTGAGGGGTGTAGGGGCTAATATGATATTTTTGTATAAGTTTCAGTGCTTTGAACAAAAAAAACGGAACTCATCTTGATGCAGAAATGACCAAATTTTTCTGTAAGGAGTATACAATACATATTATGTAGCTGAAGCTGTGTAATAACCCAAGGACCAGAGACTGGCAACCATGACAGGATAACAACACTGTCTCAAATTAATTTTCAGGTGTCCCAATGCTTCCATATAGGTCTTAAAAGCCAATGTTTCACTTGTCCTCCTTTTATTCCTCTTTGCTCCTTAATTTTGTAATGAAAATACATACAAAAATACATGAACTAGTCCAACCTTACACCTGCTCTAAAGTCATGGCTTCTGTGTACACGACCATCCTGCTCCTCCACTTTGCCTTGTTCTGTGCTATAATTCATGTAGCTGTCAGGGAGTGTATGAGACAAGACACCGCCTAATAGTACTGACTTACACGCCTCTTTATGATTCTCCACTGAACATTTCATTGCAAAAATTTATTGACAAGCACATTGAAGCATAAAGCTATAAAAAAGGTATCATTAGAAGAGGAACTAAAAATTGTGCAACCTCTTGGCTTAATATCATAAACTACTAGTCCTCGTATTGTAGTCTTCAGATTGTACCCGTCTTCGTCCCCTAGTAATTGAATTTTAATACAATTTGTTGCTAAAGGTAGAATTTCTGAAAAATTGTTTTTTTTTTCTTGACAGATGACTGTGCGTCAGAGGGACATCTCACAGTTACTGATTTTGAAGCAGCTGATTATGGTGCCATACCGTATATAAATGAAGAGCATGACATTACTGCAGATAAACCTCCAGCCGGTCACAGCAAAAATCTGTCATCTATTCCTTATCAACAGGTCCTATCTTCTGATTTATTACAGGTTGATAAGCAAAATGAAAACAAGAAAAGGGATGCTGAACATAAAAAGCTCATAGAGGGAAGAAGCCACTTTCATGTTCAGAATGTGGGAACTGTTTTACCAAGAAATCATATCTTACTGTACATCAGAGAATTCACACAGGGGAGAAGTCATTTTCATGTTCAGAATGTGTGAAATGTTTTATTTGCAAAGGGTATCTCATTAGACATAAAAGCTATCACACAGAGGAGAAGCCATTTTCATGTTCAGAATGTGGAAAACGTTTTACCAAGAAAGCAAATCTCACTGTACATCAGAGAATTCACACAGGGGAGAAGCCATTTTCATGTGCAGAATGTGGGAAATGTTTTACTTGTAAAGGGGATCTTAGTAAGCATAAAAGCATTCACACAGGGGAGAAGCCATTTTCATGTGCAGAATGTGGGAAATGTTTTACCAAGAAATCATATCTTACTGTACATCAGAGAATTCACACAGGGAGAAGTCATTTTCATGTTCAGAATGTGGGAAATGTTTTATTTGCAAAGGGGATCTCATTAGACATAAAAGCTCTCACACAGGGGAGAAACCATTTTCATGTTCAGAATGTGGAAAACGTTTTACCAAGAAAGCGAGTATTACTGTACATCAGAGAATTCACACAGGGCAGAAGCCATATTCATGTCAAGAATGTGGGAAATGTTTTACTAGCAAAGGGTATCTCATTAGACATAAAAGCTCTCACACAGGGGAGAAGCCATTTTCATGTTCGGAATGTGGAAAATGTTTTACCAAGAAATCAAGTCTTACTGTCCATCAGAGAATTCACACAGGGGAGAAGCCATATTCATGTGCAGAATGTGGAAAATGTTTTCCTTGCAAAGGGGATCTCATTAAACATAAAAGCACTCTGTCATGTATAGTGTACAGTTCCTATAGCGTCTTGTGCTTGGGTGCGAGGAAAACACAGGAGACATAGGTTGAAATTAAATGACTTGTATTACTTCATACAAGCATGCTGAAAAGTTCACACAGTTTGCAGGAACAGCGACAGGAGACACAGCAGGCCAGAGTAACTTCAAGCACTACAATAAATCTCCAAAGCAGGTTCAGGATCTCTTCTCTGTACCGTAATTCCTCTGCAAACATGGATTCACCAAATAGCAGGTTTCCAGAGTCCAAAAGTGTTCCAAGGTTCCTCAGTAGGGAATAGCTGGAGTACAAGTCTAAGGCTTCCAGGAGTCAGGTCACAGACTGACTGAGGCTTGATTCAGGAGCACTGATTGTTCAGCTGAGGCTGCTTAAGAAGCAAGAGGGAAGAATCAGGGCGGGAACATGAAAACTGGAAACTCCATATTAACTGAGGGCAAGAGCTGCAGAAAGACAGAAAGCAAAATGGCCGACGGAAAACTGAGTTTCAAGGAACATGTCAACAGAGACAAAGAACCTTACACACTCACATGGGGGAGAAGCCATTTTCATGTTTAGAATGTGGAAAATATTTTACCTACAAAACAAATCTTGTTGCACATAAGAAAATTCACACAGGAGAGAAGCCATTTTCTTGTTCGTAATGTGGGAAATGTTTTTACAAGAAAGTAAGTCTTACTGTACATCTGAGAAGTCACACAGGGGAGAAGCCATTTTCTTGTTCGGAATGTGGGAAATGTTTTATCAAGAAAGCAAAATTATGTGCACATCAGAGACGTCACACAGGGGAGAAGCCATTTTTATGTCAAGAATGTGGAAAGTGTTTTGCAAACAAAACAAATCTTGTTAGACATAACAAGACTCACAAAGTTGAGAAGCCATTTTCGTGTTCATAATGTGGGAAATGTTTTACCAACAAATTAAATCTTGCTGCACATCTGAGAACTCGCACAGGAGAGAAGTCATTTTCATGTCCTGAATGTGGGAAATGTTCTTGTAAATCTACTCTTTTCATAAATCAATGAATACACACAGAGGAGAAGCCATTTTCATATCGGGAATCGGAAAATGTTTAACAAAGAAACTTATATTTTCTTACACATCAGAGAAATTACACAGGGAAGTAGGAGCTTCATAATTTATACATTTATTTTATAGACGAAGAGTACCATAAAATTTACAATAAAGGTTAAGTCACAAGCCTAAAAGGGAAGCAATTTAGATCACTAAATGATAATGATTAGGACTTGTGCTGTATGCAATGAGCAATAACAGGTAGAATGGATATAACAATCAGAAATATTTCATCTTGTATATCGAATACTTTATTTTTTTGTAAACAATATAACTGCATCTTAAAGAGGTTGACAAGCACTTCTCTTGTATACATGATCGTGACAGTTGCAGAGGCAAACATCAGACAAGTATCTAATAATTATGGTGTCTTATTAATCAGATGATACCAACTGTCCTAATCAAGTTCAACAGCATCTATCCGCACCTGATACCAAACTGCATAGAAGAGAGAGGTATCGGACCGCCCCTTTAAAACTAGTAACCCAGGATTAATAAACTGCTTTTAATACTAATATCCATCTCTTTGTATCTATTGTTTGTATTGTCTATGAGTTAAGATATTGCCGTAGGACCTGTGTAGTGGAGGGACAGCTGGTATGGTTTGTATAGAAGTATTGAAGGCAGAATTACATAAAGGATCTCTGGTTTAACCCCTTAGTGACAGCCAATTTGCAGCTTAATGACCGGGCCAAATCTTACAATTCTGACCACTGTCACTTTATGAGGTTATAACTCTGGAACGCTTTAACGAATCCAGCTGATTCTGAGATTGTTTTTTCGTGACATATTATACTTCACGTTAGTGGTAAAAAAAAATCTATATGACTTGCTTTTATTTATGAAAAAAACGGAAACATGGCAAATTTTGAAAATTTAGCAATTTTCAATCTTTAAATTTTTATGCCCTTAAATCAGAGAAATATGTCAAAAAAATTTCTTAATAAATAACATTTCCCACATGTCTACTTTACATCAGCACAA
The DNA here is from genome assembly GCA_033576555.1 of Oophaga sylvatica. Classification (NCBI taxonomy): domain Eukaryota; kingdom Metazoa; phylum Chordata; class Amphibia; order Anura; family Dendrobatidae; genus Oophaga; species Oophaga sylvatica. The sequence continues at coordinate 5,843 of JARQOD010003936.1, read as the reverse complement.
TTTTGGGACAAAATTTTTTTTGTTACGAAGTTATAAGGGTTAAAAGTTGACCAGCGATTTCTCATTTTTACAACACCATTTTTTTTAGGGATCACATCACATTTGAAGTCACTTTAAGGGGTCTATATGATAGAAAATACCCAAAAGTGACACCATTCTAAAAACTGCACCCCTCAAGGTGCTCAAAACCACATTCAAGAAGTTTATTAACCCTTTACGTGCTTCACAGGAACTGAAGCAATGTGGAAGGAAAAAAATTAACATTTAACTTTTTTTGCAAAAACTTTACTTCGGAACCAAATTTTTTTATTTACACAAGTGTTAAAAGAAAAAATGAACCACAAAATTTATTGTGCAATTTCTCCTGAATACGCCGATACCCCATATGTGGGGTAAACCTCTTTTTGGGCGCACGGCAGAGATTGCAAGGGAAGGAGCGCCGTTTGACTTTTTCAACGCAGAATTGGCTGGATGCCATGTCGCGTTTAGAGAGCCCCTGATGTGCCTAAACAGTGGAAACCCCCAACAAGTGACCCCATTTTGGAAACTAGACCCCTTAAGGAACTTATCTAGATGTGTGGTGAGCATTTTGAACCTCCAAGTGCTTCACAGAAGTTTATAACGTAGAGCCGTGAAAATAAAAAATCATTTTTTTCCTCAAAAATTATTTTTTTAACCAGCTATTTTTTATTTTCCCAATGGTAACAGGACAAATTGCACACCAATTTTGGGGTTATAATTTCTCCTGAGTATGCTGATACCCCATATGTTGGGGTAAACCACTGTTGGGGCGCACGGAAGGGAGGGAGCACCATTTGACTTTTTGAACGCCACGTCGTGTTTGGAGACCCCCTGATGTGCCTAAATAGTGGAAACCCCTCAATTCTAGCTGCAACCCTAACCCAACACCCCCCTATTCCCAACCCTAATTATAACCCTAACCCTAATTCCAACCCTAACCCTAATTATAACCCTAAGGCTAGGTTCATATTGCGTTTTACCAGCTCGTTCAACACATAGCGTTGACGGGCTGGTAACGGTATAGCATAACGCGATAGCATTATGCTATACCCGCTAGCCCAGAGGAATCAGCAGATGATTCATCTGCGCTAGCGGTGACGGAGCCCAGACGCTGCAGGCCGCGTCCGAGGCTCCGTCACTGAATAACGGCACGTCGCGAATGCATGCCTCTTTATGGCATGCATTGCGATGCGCCCTCAAATGGGGGTGAATGGCAGCGTTAACGGACTGCGTTACACCATGTTATACCGTGATGTAACGCACTCCGTCTAAGGGACTGCCATAACGCAGTATGAACCCAGCCTAACCCTAACCCTAATTGTAACCCTAACCTAACCCTAATGGAAAAATTAAAATAAATAAAATTTCTTTATTTTATTATATGTCCATAACTAAGGGGGGTGATAAAGGGGGGTTTATGTACTGTTTTTTTTTTATTTTGATCACTGTGATAATTTATCACAGTGATCAAAATGTACTTTTAGAGAATGAATGAATCATTCATTTTTTGAATCTGCCGCCAGATTTTTTTTTACAGGATGAAGAGGCCGGGAGGATGGAGGACAGGGGGAGCTGCCGGGGGACATGGGGAACACCTGGAGATAGCGGGGAGGGATCGGGGGTCCCGGGACCCTATTTCTCTCCCCTCTGATGTGCGATCACATCAGAGGGGAGAGAAGTTACTGTCAGGATTGCGGCTTTGTTTTTTCTTTTGCGATCGCCGTTATATGGTGATCGCAAAAGAGTGGGGACTGTGGGGGACCCTTATTATGTTCTCTGGGGTCTCGGCTACCCCGGGCAGCCGAGACCCCTTGTTACACCCGGTCCCAGCGCTGCCTCTGCACTCCGTTCTGCTCACTCACCTGTTCCTCGGGCTGTCCCTCTGCGGCGGTCTGTGCGTGGGCTGGGGTCTCCTGTCCCATCTGCTCTCCGGCGTCCTGAGTCCTTCTCCACTTCCTGGCACGCTGCTGGCAGGCCTCCAGACAGTCGGCTTAGGACGCGAGGCCGCGCCCACCGCCTCTCTTAAAGGGGCAGCGTGCATCTTTTGAAATAGCTAATTATCCAATGGCTGAGCACTCGGTACTTTATCTGGTCACTCCACCATTAGGGGAGTGCCGGAGCAACGTGTTCTATCATTGCTACATCGGTTCTGTGCCTGTTCTGTCTGCGCTGCGTCTGCAGTCTCTGTGCTTCGCTGATACTGTTTGTCTCCTCAGATCATTGCTATCCGTATCTGGCTAATCTGGACAATCTCGGCTATTACTGGCGCAAGTGTCATCCCGTTCTGCCATCAGCCATCCGTACCCGTGGACCGTGACAAGGTCACTGAAGCCAGCCTACTACCATCCGTTCTGGACCAGGACCTTAAGCTTCTCCGTCAAGAACCTTCCACGACTCTGTAAATACCTGTTACCCTTTTGGTCCCTCTGGGACAGCTGCCACGTGTCCGGGGTCTAACTGGAGGTAGCACCTGTGTCCTCCGGGTATTCCATTTTGGTCCTGTTCGAGGGACCTTACTACGGGTACCCGGGGCTCACTAGTTACGCCCCCTTCGGAGCCCCCCGGACCGCGGTCTCGAGGTTCCACATTAAAAAAATAAAAACGAATGTGGCTTCACCACCTCTGCCTCCGCTTCCATTCGTTACAGATTGCTCCGGCCATGGAACCCACTGGATCCCAGAGACCTCCGACCACGGATCTGTGCCAGGAGGTGGCCCGTTTGGGAGTTCAACAGGACAAGATCACGACTTATCTACGCAGCTTGTCTACCCGCATGGATTCCCTAGGGTCCTCGTCTGCACCTGACTCTTCTATCAATAATCAGGTACCAGTTCCCATGGCAAATCAAGGTCCTATCACCTGGACTCTAGTTTGTACAAAACAGGTACTTCACCCTCCGCCTCCGAGGCCATGGAGGTGGACCATGTAAGTTTGGCCACCCACCGCCGGGAGGCACGTCGCAAGGAGGGAAGTTGTTACTACTGCGGTAGTTCTGAACATTTGATTAATTTCTGTCCTAAAAAGTCGGGAAACTCCAGTGCCTAGGTCCGGTAGGAGGGGCCAACCTAGGTAAAGAGCAGTCCTCTCCCTCTTTACACATCTCTGTCACCGTGTCCTATGGAGCAATAAAATTCTCCGAACACTGTCTACTGGATTCTGGAGCTGCAGGGAACTTCATCCAGCAGGCGGTTGTGGATCATTACCGCTTACCAGTCCAGCGTCTTCCTGATCCATTACAGGTGTCCGCCGTGGATGGCAAACCGCTGACCGAGCCCGTCCAGTTTCAAACCGAGTTGGTGGAACTCCGGGTAGGTCTAATGCATACTGAACGAATGCGATTTTATGTATATCCTGGTTTATCCCATCCCATGCTTCTAGGTTTACCTTGGCTTCAGATGCATGAACCAGTCCTTAATTGGAAAACTGGAGAAGTTCTGCGTTGGGGAGATACCTGCATGAATCGTTGCTTAACCCGGATTCAACCTGTTTCGCCTCCAGTCCAGCCTGATACCCTGCCAGGGTTGCCTTCCGCCTATTGGTCCTTCTCTGACGTCTGAGAGACTACCTCCACACAGGTCGTATGACTGTCAGATAGAGCTTCTTCCAGGAGCATCACCCCCTCGCGGGAGAGTTTATCCTCTTTCACAGGCAGAGACTCAGGCCATTTCGGACTACATTCAAGAGAATTTGGCTAGAGGATTTATCCGAAAGTCATCGTCACCGGCAGGAGCTGGATTCTTCTTTGTGAAGAAAAAGGACGGATCCTTGCGGCCTTGCATTGACTATCGGGGTCTAAATCAAATCACGGTAAAAAACAGGTATCCATTGCCTCTTATTTCAGAGCTGTTTGATCGTCTCCGAGGGGCCAAGATCTTCACCAAATTGGACCTCAGAGGGGCCTACAACCTGATCCGAATCAGAGAGGGAGACGAATGGAAAACAGCCTTCAACACCCGTGACGGCCACTATGAATACCTGGTAATGCCATTCGGCCTAAGCAATGCACCTGCGGTTTTTCAGGAATTTGTTAATGACATTTTCAGGGACTTGCTCTATACTTGTGTCGTGGTTTACCTGGACGATATTTTGATTTTTTCTGCTGACTTGACGTCACTCCGGAGGCAAGTACGCCTGGTCTTACAAAGACTGAGAGAGAACAGGCTCTATGCCAAATATGAGAAATACCTCTTTGAGCAGTCCCCTTTGCCTTTCCTTGGGTACATTGTATCTTCCACAGGATTAAAGATGGATCCGGAGAAGTTGTCTGCAGTTCTCAACTGGCCTCGTCCGTCTGGGCTAAAAGCCATACAAAGGTTCCTCGGATTCGCCAATTACTACCGGCAATTCATTCCACACTTTTCCACCCGAGTGGCTCCAATCACAGCCTTAACCCGGAAAGGTGTAAACTCTAAGGAATGGTCCTCCGAGGCAGAAGAGGCCTTTGTTTCTCTCAAAAAAGCCTTCGCTTCCGCACCCATTCTCCATCATCCTAATTCAAGTGAGCAATTTTTTCTTGAAGTTGATGCTTCTTCCATAGGTGCAGGAGCAGTTCTGACCCAGAAGTCGTCTACCGGGCGGATGATCTCGTGTGGTTTTTTTTTCCAAGGTTTTTTCTCCTGCAGAAAGGAACTACTCTGTCGGTGATCGCAAACTGTTGGCCATCAAATTGGCTCTGGAGGAATGGAGACATCTTCTTGAAGGAGCTCATCACCAGGTAATCATATTCACCGACCATAAAAACCTTGCCTATCTCCAATCTGCTTTAAGACTGAATCCCCGCCAGGCCCGTTGGGCATTATTTTTTGCCCGTTTCAATTTTGTACTTCATTTCCGTCCAGCTGACAAGAACATCAAGGCAGACGCACTCTCTAGAGCCTTCTTGCCTCCTGAACTGGAGGAAGAACCTCAGCACATTATTGAGCCTTCTAGGTTAGTCTCTGTTGCCTCCACTGATCTGGCCCGGCTTCCTCCTGGGAAGACTTTCGTGTCCGCTTCTGACCGTACTCGTGTTCTGCGCTGGGGTCATTCTTCTAAGTTGGCTGGCCATGCTGGTCAGAAAAAGACGCAGCAACTCATCTCCCGGTATTACTGGTGGCCTACCATGGTCAAGGATATCCAGGAGTTCGTCGCAGCATGTCCTTCATGTGCTCGTAACAAAACTGTTAAACATCTACCAGCCGCAGGCTTCTGCCTCTTCCGATGCCGTCCGCTCCCTGGCAGCACATCACAATGGATTTCATCACGGATCTTCCCATCTCTTCTGGCTGCTCAGTGGTATGGGTTGTGGTGGACCGCTTCTCTAAAATGGCTCACTTCGTTCCGCTATCTGGCCTCCCGTCTGCTCCAGAACTGGCCACTCACTTCATCCAGCACATCTTTCGTCTACATGGATTTCCTCTCCACATCGTGTCCGACAGGGGCGTCCAGTTCACCTCTAAGTTCTGGAGAGGACTCTGTAAAATGGTAAAAATTGAACTAGATTTTTCTTCTGCATATCATCCCCAGTCTAATGGGCAAGTGGAGAGGATCAATCAAATCCTGGCTGGATACCTGCGTCACTTCGTCAACGCTCATCATAATGACTGGCTAGAATTACTGCCCTGGGCGGAATTCTCCTACAACAATCAAGTAAGTGAATCTTCTGGAAAGTCTCCCTTTCAGATTGTGTTTGGACTGCAACCCGGAATTCCTCTTCCTGTCTCGGGATTGTCGGATGTTCCGGCAGTCGATACCTTGTCAAAGAATTTCTCGGACATTTGGAGAGAGACCAGGTCGGCTTTGGAGAAAGCTTCTCAACCTATGAAAACGCATGCAGACAAAAG